>VXBI01011148.1:618434-690512 GCA_013397375.1 Toxostoma redivivum
CCTTCCCGCGAAATGGCGGCAGGGGCCGGATCTAGGCCCGCCCGCTGACGCGGCGGCGCGGTGTTCCTCCGCGCGTCAGCTGTGTGTCAGCGCCGCGGAGGGGTCAGCGCCCGGCCGGCGCCCCAGTGGCTGCAGTGGGGCTCGGCCGCCCTGGCGCCTGGGAAGAGGCGGCGCTCCCACGGGCACGGCCGTCACGGGAGCGGCTGGGCACGGAGCAAGGCGGGAGCCCCGAAGCGATGAGGTTTGCACCGTTCTCCGCGGTGCGAGTGACGAAGCTAAAGCTCTGCTCTTGCCCAGGAAGAGCGCAGGCCTGGTCTGAGGGTAACGGGCCTGGATACTTCCTTTTAGTGGCATATCGGCACACACGAGGATACCAAACCAAGCGTCTCAGTAGAGGGGAAAAAACATCACCAGAGGGAAGATACGGTGATGTGGACTGTCAGTACAAGGGCCATCAAAGAGAGTCATATAATCGTCAAAATTGGAGGTGACCTTTAAAATCATAAAGTCCAATTTTACCGCGTGGCATTATCACTGTAACCCCTAAACCATATCACCCAGTGCCAGTTACAGAAACCTTTTAATCATCTCCAGGAATGGTGACTACCACCTTGCTGGGCAACCTATTCCAATGCCTAGTCACCTGAACATTGAAAAAAATTAATACCTAATTAGAGGCTACCCTGTCTCACCTTAACCTAGTCCCCTCACAGCAGGCAGTCTAGAAAAGACTGACCCCACTTCACGACAACCTTTCAGGTAGTTCAGGAGAGTGATGAGAAATAATTATTTTTTTTACAGTGAAAGCATCTATGACACTTCCAGCTCCTTGGAGACTTTTGTGCAGCATGGGCCAACAGATCACTCTCAGCAGATGTTTTTTTTTCTCACACTAATAAATTGTGCGGGATCTCTACATGGGGATGGACTCCTACTCCATTTCTGTGAAAGAAGAAGAGAAAGATGCCTGACAGCCCTTCTGCTGTAATGATGGGATGTGTTAGAGTGACAAACATGGCATTTGCTGTCCATGGGGGATGTCCACATAATTGCACTGGACTCAGTTTGTGTTCATTGTAGTGCTGTAGTGTTAGTTGTCTTGCTGTCTAGGACACTAATTATTATTGGTGTGGAGAAGGCAGAATATTCAAAAAAGCTTACTGTGTAACATTTTCAGTATGAAGCTTGACAATAGGCAGCAGTGAATTAGGAGAACAGTAGGGTTTTTTTATTTTAAAAATAGCACTGTAGTAGGACTGCCATAGTTTTTTTAACACTGATATTTACAGGCTAAAGAGAAAACATTGCCTTGTACTCGTAAAGTCAAGTTATCTTACTATGATCTCCTAAACAAATCCTAGCAACTTACTTATGTAGTCTTCATTTTCCGCTTATTCTTTTAATTATACTGAACAGCATGCTCAGGAAGTGTAGTTCCAAACTATTTGATTTTCATTCTTATCATCTTAGTCAAGAATATTGCTGAAGAACACCTTGCTGTTCCTCCTTTGGATTAGGGATGCTATTAAACTGCTCCAAATCACCAGCGTGTCTATCTTTGCACCACAGACATCTTCCTCTGCCTTGTAAACTGCTCACAAACTTTCTGAGCTTCATTATTGTTTGTCATCTTGGGATATTTATATACTTGGTAGTGTTCCAGTTCTACATTTTGTAATAATTATTTGAGATTAATGGATCCTAATATGACTTTGTATTAACATTTTTGATCAGACTTGTGATTCACGTTTTCTGTATAATGAAAGAAATTAACAGCACAAACATACTGTTGACAGTGTGTAATTTTCCTGGCTAATTTAAGACAGCAGGAATTGTTAATCTGGTAAATCAAGTTTTGTTACGTGTTAAATTCAATGTCTTTATTAGCATTTGACCCCATAGAGAATATAAAATTTATTGGATAGCTCTTGTTTATAGCCATTGCTCAGAAATAGATTTGCAAATTTTAGTTTAGTGTACTTGTTTAGGCAAACACTAAATACTTATTGGCCACTTGTTGCACTTGCTGGTCATTTTAAAAAAACAGATCTACCTATTTCTGACCTTTAAATGCACTTGAGAAAAATAATAAAAAAATATGGCTTGTGTAGGAATGAAAAGCAAGACGTAGTCACAGTTCTGTCAGCAGTTCTGCAAGTCACAGCACACAGTTCTGCTTGGAGAATATATACTTTTCACTCTCTCCTCCTTTTCCTCAAATTGTGAGGTAAAATCATGTATTTTCTCCTCAATTTTTGGAAAAAAATAAAGCCAAATATTTTTTTACTTCACTAGGAATATTTGGGCCCATACAGAGAGTTTCTCAGCTTTAACCAACACAACATGTATATTCTTTTGCATAGATTTCTCATATGGTAATATAAAATGCAAGAGGTGCAGATGATGGTTACTGAATAAGGGTGTTGCAACTTATTGTGGAACTATTTGTGTTTGCTTCATTTTAATTTGATTTTTGAAGCTAATCCTCAGAAGTGGCTGTAGAGAGGTATTACCATGTCTAATCCTCCACAGCAGTGGAGTTGGGTTAGACTTTTAGAGGTTTATTATGCAAAATAGCTCAGTAGATGTGCTCCGGTAATAAAGAGTTTGCCCCAAAATACTGAGAGCAGACCAGCTCTCTTGAGCCCTGTCTGAATTTTGTTTTTCAAGTATGGTGTTCCAGAGCCCTGTGTGGCCAAGTGATCAACAGCCTCCAAAGGCTGGATTCACCAGTCCATTTCAGCTGCTTCCTGATGGTCCAACAGAGGAATGGATGGTCCAGCCATGAATGGAAGTTTTCTTGTTTGGCTGTTATAGCACTGCCCCTCAGGGACTTGAGGGAAAAGCAGCACAGCCTTTTAGTTTTAAGGTTACCATAGGTTACTTGTACACCAGTGCTGGTTTTTCACTTCAGCCTGCCCAAGACCAGCCAGTTTTATATTTGGAGCATGCTATTCTACTTGCCTTCAAAACAGGTGGAGCAACCAAGCATCCTGGACACCAAGCAGCATTCCATACAGGATGCTTCATATATCTGAGAGGAAAGGGGGAAAGAAGATGCAAATGTTTCCCAAAAAGATTTTCCATTTTAGGAGAGAAAAAGAAATTACTTCCACAAAAGCAAGATATCCATCTAGTCCATCCAATAGATTAGTATTAGTGCCTGTTTGGATCACTTCAGTTCATGCTGCTGGAAAAAAAAGTGCTAAGATCAACAACAACAGCTTCTCCCTGTTTGCATGTATTACCAGGCCTCAATTTTCTCTTCAGCATCCTGTCCAACTTGTTTTTCCTTTAATTACTGTAAATCAAGCTTGCAGCCAAATCCTTCTTTAATCTGAGCAAAACTCACCTTATTAAGGACCCTTTTGATTCAGTGTATACCACAAAGAATAAGATTACAGGAAAAAGCTGATAAAATAAGATTGTTCCATTGGCCTCTTTTTTTTAAACACAACAACAAAAAAGGCTGAATTTGCCAAGCACCATTACAAGACAATGGAAGAAAACAGGTTTGGGGATGCCACTTGATCTGTTTCAAATTCCTAAGATCAGCAGGCCTTTCTGTGTAGCCGGGGGTATCTCCCCTTCAATAAGGATGACTAGGTCACAGTTACAGACTTTGTAGTGCATGCTCAGTTCCCTGGCTGTTGCATCTGGGACCATTATGTCTCCTTCTGTTAGGAAGAAGAGGTAGCAACCCCCTTTCACATCTGGACTGAACTCCAAGTCAGTGTATTAGGCAGAAGTCAGCTTTTCAAGAAATATCAGATAAAAGGTAACTTCCTTGATATTCCAACTTGGCCAATTCCTCATCTCCCATTGTTTCTTCAACAGCTTCTCCGACATTTTCACTGAAACAATTCCCAAGCTAATCCACATTTCCTTTCAGTTAGAAGTGCTTTTTGTCTCAATTCTAGTTCATGGAGTGAAATGCTGAGTCCCTACATCAATTCATTTTAAGTTGTTGCAGCTTTGTGTAGGGAGTTGGAAAACCTAGTGTTTAAGTCTACATATGACTCCCAGTGAAAACCTGGAGTGTTTGCGCAGTCATGTGGGATTCACAAGAGCATAGAATACTTCAGTAACCTACACCAAGATAAATAGACTGAAGTCCCTCACAAAATCTTCTGGTCTTCAGGACTTTGTTTAGCACTTCATTTTTTGGCACTTTTTAATCTTCATAGTGAAAACGTAGTTTTCTTTCAGTTAAAGATTTTTCTCTTCTCTTGAAATCCTTCCAGAAAATAAGAGCTATTTTACAAGAATAAACATATGACAAGATAGAATTCTGTACACTATTTTCACAGACCTAAGCAACAGAATCTCTGAAAATCACTACAGGTTATTTATTAGTATGCATACAGAGTATTCCTTTTTTTTTTCCCCAGCAGAACTACCATTTGATCTAGATGAAAAAGATATCCCTGTCAAGTCACCAGCAGTTTTTGTCAACAAGAATGTTCATTTTCTGTGCTGATTCAGCTCTATGGATATTGAGGCATGAAAGTCAGATGAGCATGTTCATGGTGTAATTATGATGCCAAATTTGAAAACCAAAAATTTTTGTTGTCGTGCAGTTACTATCACTGTTTTCTTCTTTTGTATGAATTCTTTACATGCCTGAATAAACATAGATAATATAAACATACATGGCAAAATGGCAGGGGTGTGAAGGGCTAAGCAATTATCCACTGTTGCTAAAATAAGGTAACACAGGCTGAATTCAGTGGGCAAAACCCTTCTCTGGAGCAACTCAGGAGTTCTATCAATTTCAGGAGGCCAGGCTACATCAGTTGGAGATCTTGTCAAAAAGGTTTTTAATGGTGACCTACTTTATCCCTTTGGAGGTGGTTGCTTTTCCTTGTTATACCTGTTTTTTGTCCCCTCAGGCTGCCTTCAGACTGCAAGCTGTCTGTAAGGGTTACACTGTTACTGAAAATGACCAAACTCTTAACAGCAGTTTTCAGCTGTAGGTAATTTGACCTATTGTGTTTACTAAAGGAGACATCAAAGGATTCTCTGGAGCACTTTCAAGATATGTCTATTTTTATTACTTTGATGTAATTGATTACTAGCCAGATTTGGATCATCCTAATTTGGTTGCTACTCTAGTGCTTGTTCCAGAATGCAAATGTACTAAGCAAACCACAACCTTTGAGGAGTGTTTGGGTTTAAGAAAGGATTTGACCAGTGTACCTAATAGGCTTTAAAAGTGCCTAGTTCAGATAAAATGTTAATGCTTAAAGGTACAGGCTCCTCAGTATGGGCATGGCTGTTCAGGGGTCACAACAGGCTGTGTTGATTGAAGTGCAGGCTTCCATTCACCTGCCCAGCTACATGCAAAGTACAATTTTCACAGTTTGACTAGAGGTACAGGGAATTAGTTAGCCTGAGCTCATCAGGACACTGATGGTGTACTTCATACACTGGATTATAAACCGCCTTTTGTCTCAGTAGGTTTCGCTGCAGAGATCAGCCAATGTTTCCAGAAGACCTGGGGCAGAGAGCCTCACTGAGCTAGGAGCCCTCGTACCACTGATGTCACAAATGGCCTGCAGCAAACTACTTCTCCTGGCCATGTCTCCTTCTTCTGAGGCAGTCCTGCTGATGAATTGTT
The DNA here is from genome assembly GCA_013397375.1 of Toxostoma redivivum. NCBI lineage: Eukaryota > Metazoa > Chordata > Aves > Passeriformes > Mimidae > Toxostoma > Toxostoma redivivum. The sequence continues at coordinate 624,055 of VXBI01011148.1, forward strand.
CACATATTTGTAGCTAAATAAACAGTACACTTTGGCAGAGGCAGCAGGTTGACTTGCTGTCACTCTTCATTTAGAGGGTTTTTTTCTTGAACATTCTTTCTCTCTCTTTCCCACCATTGTGCTTTATACTGAGTAATGCTGTGTTTCTCTGGGGAAATTATTACAGAGTCTTGTAGAGTGTTGTGTTTTAATTGTTTGATGGTGTATTGACTAAATTTAATGATTTAGGAAAATAAGAAAGTCCACAGAAATACTTCAGGGTTGTTTTTGTTTGTTTGGGTTTTGTTTTGTTTTTTGTTGGTTTGGTTTGTTTGTCTTTGAACTGTCAGGAGTATATGCCATTTATTTAGACAAGGGATTTAACTGGATGACTATCATTGGAACAAGGAGTTATTTTATTTTTCTTTCTGTCCTTTTGAGCAATCTCATCTTTAAGATTTGCCTGATCTTTTCTTTGGTATGTTCCAGTTAACCACAAGGTATCCAAGAGCTTACTTAGACCTCAAATATCCAGGTAATTAGAGCCAAATATATCTCTTAGAAGGATGGCATATTATTCTTGTTTGCTGTCTTATTGTAATTTGGCAAATACTTTTGATGACTCTAAGTCACCAATACTGAAATTAACCAGTTATTTCATCATCATGGTTAGGGGGATGGACCAGGGCAGTATTTCTGAGAAGGTGGGTTGTGACAGACATGGTAGTAATGAAATATGGCCAGGTGTTGGCCAGTTGCTGAAAATTTTGCAAATCATAAAGCAAAGGCAACCTGGTTTCTGTACTCCTGCTGACTTTTATTCTTCAAGGTCAAGCATGCTTTTTTGAATTTTTCAAGAAATACTACATGGATTTGTCACTTTTCCAAGCAATAAACGAGAATCTGTTTTTATAAAGACAATGAAGACTGCAAATGTTTTGGGTTTTTTTGCTTTAGAAAATGGGATATCATCTTGTTAAAAAAATACCCCCTGAAAAATACTCACTTAAGAAGTTGGTAATGGAATCCAAGATACTAATTTTCTCAGTCATAGTGATTTTAAATTCAGAATAACAGCAAAAAAAGATAATTTCCATCCTGACTACTTGGTGGCTTATCTTAAATGATTTTATGATCTCCATTTAGCTCCCATATAAGAAAAGCACTGGTACATTAGAAATGGAGGACTCAGGTACTTGGAGACTAAATGATACCCTTACCCATTCATCATTCAGGATATCTGACAGCATCAAATCGTGTTGGACAGGCAATTTGAGGGACTGTGTGCATCAGTGGTTTCTACTATACTTGTTTCCCGAATAATCAAAACATTTCTGTCCCTGAAACTGTCAAAATAACTCACACAAAAGTAAAAAAAATAAACAAAAGTAATTTAATTCCTCTTGGAAAATCAGTTTTAAGCATTCTCAATGTTTTAATAAATTAATTATAGACACTATCACAAAATTAGCTTTCAATAAAAGACTTTCTATTCTATTAAAAAGGGACACTAGGATCTTTTCCTAGTTTCCAAAAGCACTCTCCTAGCATGCTGTTCAACATAAATGCCTCTTAATTATCATGTATCTTTCACAGCCATTAGGATTACATTTCCTGTAAAGTAAGTTCTGTAAATTTGGGGGTGATACGTTTATATCCTACATTTTGTGTTAGTTACTTTTTTCCCCCTTTGAATCAGCAGAGAAAGCATCTTATTAAAAAGAATTACAGACCTTACAGCCCTGTGCAGTGGAATGGAATACAGAATTCATATAAATTTCTGGCAATATCTTGAAAATAAATGAGGAAGTAACTTAAACTTCAAGGGAATAGCCAGCTGTGTAGATCTAGAAATGCACTGTGCTATAACTGAATTATGGTCCAGAGGATGGGGAATGTCTGGAAAAAAATATAAAAGAAAAAGCATTAGTAAGATAGGCATAAGTGAGGCTGTATTAATCTTATTTACCAACTGTAATACTATTCCATGTCATTGCCTTGGAATCAAGATAGCCACATTTTCCTTGCTTTCATCTCCATCTGTTGGACATACACTTGCCTAAACTGAAGAGGCATGGTGTTTAGGGGTTGAGGTTTTTCTTTTGTTCCTCTTTATTCTTGTCAGATGACAGAGAATGAGTATGGGTTACTGTCAGTGCCAGACCTGGCTAACCTTGAAAAGGGGAGCCAGGTTCAGAAATCTCCTCAGCACTGTTGTCGCACAGCCACCTGAGAAGGGATGACAAACTGCTGTTTCACTGCAGTGTCACTGGGCATTGTGACACAGGAAGAACATAAGAGCAGAGAGCAGCCCTACAGCAGAGATCATCGACTCTGTCCTCGGCAGGGAAGCTGTAGTTTTTCTGTGCTATAATTAGACAGTGCCAAAGAATGCACATTACTTCACAGGAATTAGTCTTGTGGCATTCTCACCTTTGCCTTCCAAAATAAAGGAAATATCTTTCAGTGACAGCTCTTATGCCAAGGGAGTAAAGTACTAAGGGAAAAAAATATCCTCAGACATCTGGTCAAGAATAGACAGTCTTCATTCATCAATGCAGTTTAAAAAGGAAAGGTGAGTGGTCTACTGCTGAATATATACTGACATATATTTATAGCTTCTTGTCCCTAGAATTCCCATCATGAGCACAGCTTGTAGTGTTTTGATAGCGGTTTTACTTCACATCTGTTCATTTAACAGGGTGTACTTCCCAGATTATGTCAGCTTTGTCCTCTGTAGGTCCTTTAGTGAAGAGGAGGATGTATCTGTTTTCCATCACTGCAGCTTCCTCCCAGAGGACAATCTGGGGATTTTGCAGTCTGGTTTATTTTAACAAACCAGGCAGAACCTGCTACAAATCAATAACATATCTGGTCTCTTATGAACACATTAGTGAATCCAAAGGATACTCGTTCTGATTTGAGTAAAACTTGTGAAATATCAGCTCCCTGGAAGCCAGTGAAGTTCCAAATCTATGCAAGTCTGTATGTGGCCAGAAATCAGATTTTTCTGGATCCCTCATGAGCAGAACATACAGGACCAGCTACCTAGTGCGGATGGAAAAACTGGGTGATTTGTGTAACGGGTCAAAAATTAAAACTCATTGCAATATTAAATTTACTGTGTACTTTCTTGTGCATTGTTAGTGTTACTTGACTGATGTTTTTTTACAACAGTTTCATGTTGCTTTCTGTGCTTTAAATAAATGCAATTTCAGCTTAGGGTAACAGAGTGGATATTCACAGTTTTGTCTTGTGCTATTTCTGCAACTGTTAGAGTAGCCATTCCTCAGCAGTAGCAATCAGAGAAAGGAATTAGAGTGTCAAACCCATGGCCAAGAGATCAAAGCATGGCATTTTTCTTGAATAAATAAAAACGGTGTCTACTGTTCTGTTCTCTCATGCACAAAGTTGCCATGTTGGAACCTGATGCAATTCTTAGAAATCTTGCCATTTTTCTTTACATTCCTGTTTCCATTATTTTCAAAATTAATTCTCTACAATCTCCAACAATAAGTGCCATTCTAAGCTGCAGGAATTTTTAAAATTCAACAATAATACATGCTGTTAGTGGGATACTGCAGTTACTTAGGCAATTATAGCACCTCCTTTCAAAACATAATGGCTACATTGTAAAATTCTTGGACATCAGCTAGATTAGAAAATAATGCCATGCTCATTTAGTGGTAATTTTATATGAACATTATGTACCACAGGTTTGCCCCACTGATTTTGTTATAAATGTGATTTGTTTCCTCAACTTATTTTTCTCTCAAACACTTTACCCACCATCGAGAGGTAGCTATTTTCAATAAACACCAGCAGAAACCACTTAAGGTGCAAGGTCTCAAAGTCAAGTGAAAGCACAGCACTCTCAGGTTTCTTCTCAGGGCAACTAAACCTCTGGATGTGAAAATATGAAATAAAAACCTAACCTGTGTGCAGTGCAATTGCACCTTGCTTGCAATGTTCTTATGCATAAAATATAGGAAAATAATCGTATCTATGTGGTCTTTTTTTTAAGACTAAATTTTAGGCCAGTCTGTTTAGTTTTTGAGATTCAAATATTTAATAGTTCGATGTTGACAGTGCTGCATAACTAGCTGATGGAGACATTGCATGAAGTGAATCACAGTTCCTACAGCTCTTCTGGGGTGTAATGATTTTGCTTGCTTTTGGGGAAGTGGAAGAGAGAGAGATCTTTGCATACAGCAGGAACAGCAGCTAATCACACCCCACTGTGAAATGATTCGAATACAAAGGGAGAGATCTAGCTTCCTCCTAGACAGGAGATTTGTATTTGCTGATCACAGAAGCCAGCCCTTCAGTGGCAGTGTAGTTTTTAGTTGGCAGTAATACTTTAGTCTGCTGCAGAGATTATTCCAGGTGGTCAGTTTGGAAAATGGCAGTACCAATTCCAAGAAAATGGTTGAAACAACAGCAGACATCCTCTAGATAGAAAAGCTCATTACCACGAAAGAGTACTGAGCAAATTACTCTGCTACTTAGGCTTGCTTTACTGATGTAAGAACTGTGTGTCTGTTGCCTCAGAACCTTTTATCTTTTATCCTTACTGCTGTGTACTTGGTAAAATAAAATAAATATATGTAATTTATAAATGTTTTTCTCCTTTGCAAATTACACGTGTTCTAGACAGACCAGTAAATATTATCTCATTTTACAGCTGAATTAAGGGCAGGGGAAAACAGAGCAATTTTCAAAGGCTAACATAAGGAGGAACACAAACAGATTCCTTTCATCTATCAGTCTGTTGGAACCAGGACCAGCCAGCTTGTGGATGCTGAAGGCAGCTCTTATTTCTGCTGTGAGCTGGACCAGTGCAGCTATGTTGTAGTGACAAGACCAAATTCTGCGAAACATCATCTGTACCATGAACTTTTCTACCATTCTTATCAAAGCATGAGCTGGTTCTCATTTGGGTGATGTTTGGGAAATTCCACATCAGAGACCTGAGCTAGCCCTAATGATGGAGATTTCTCCATGTGGGCTCCATGCTCCATTTTATCTGTAATGTTCTTGCTAGATCAAAAATCCCAGTGATAGAGGATACCTAGTGCTAAAAGCAATATTCATCTTTCCATACAGGTGACCTAGTTCTGTTCAAGTATCTATGTTTGAGTTTTTTGTGCTGTTCTTTTATTACAGCAACTTCTACATATCCTCCCAATACCAGAGTTCCAATGGCCAAATTTAGCATGAAACACACAAGCAGAGGCAATTTCTACTTTTTAACAGCTCACAGAATGAAACTAAACATATAAGAATTAATTGCTGCATGTTACTCTCCCCACAAAAATGTGAGAAAGTTTTCCAGATACAGAACAATATTGATATTTAAGTTGAAAAATATGCTGATAAAATCCTGAAGGAGCAATCTGCTTCTGGAATAAGAATATCCACATAGGGTGTTAGGTGTAATAGAGGGAAAGATGTCACACCTGCCTGCTAAACCTCCTGATTTTGATTAATCTTAAGTTCTGAATCCATAATGTGGTCCCTGAAAATGGATTACTGTATAAAACACTGTTCTTTCCTGCAGGACTGAGCGAGCCTGAAGTTTACATTTCCCACCTTAAAGCAAACAGGAAGTCTGCAGCCAAATTGCAGGGTGAACTTGCATCTCCTGTGCTCCAGTTCAAACTGGGTTTTTAAAGGCCACTTTCTGCTTCTGCTTCGGTTAAGAATCTCATTCAGGTTTCATTTTCTTCATAGGTTTGCTGTAATCTGTGACTTTCAGACTTTGATATACCAGAGCCATCCATGACTCATGTCAGCTGATCCCTATGCAACAGGAGGGGTACAGGGAGAGCGGTTCCTCTCTGCAACATGTGCAGATGGACTTGCACTGTGCTGAGTGCAGCACTGATCAAAGGCAGCGTAGCAGGGCTTGGGAGCTTCCCCGAAATGTCAGCTATGCTCCCAGCATCCAGAGAAGGCTGGAAGAGAAGAAGAATGTGGGGAGGAGGAGGGTAGGACAGAGGTTCTCAACTTCAGTGTGAAGTTGTTTAAGACTGGAGTATTTACCTTATGTATTCTTCCCTTGGAAAGTCTCACAAAGGAGGTCACATCATGACATCTGATGTATAATGTTTACAGGAATAACCAAGTGTTTTACTCTTTCATTACTTGTCTAATAGCTGGCATCTACCTAGATAAGAAGGAATCATCTTAGGACATCAGACACAGTCATTACATGGATAAATTTAGGTGAGATAGGGAACTTAGATACTCTGAGATCACAGGAATATTCCCACTAGCTAAAGATGATGATTCATCAGGAAATGTTAATGTAGGGTCACAGGCAGAAAATTAATAGGACAGAAGCACAAATAAATTGGATTTATCCTAAACTTAGCTTCCAGTATTTTCCAGCAGGAAAACTGCATAATTGATATGGGCAGATATAGTGGGATTTCAGTATGCTGAGGGAGGAGTGAGAACTGCACTTCAGTCAGGATCATGTAAAGAAGGAGATAGGTCTTGTAGGATTGTGCTGCTTCAGCTTTCCTGCTCGTGCTCTGTGCTATATGCTACTAGCCCTTGACAGATTCACTTATGGTAGCAAAGCACGTTGAACCAAATGGTGTTGTCATGACCAAGGGATTAATGTTAGAGTCTCCAGGTCTGGATGGATTGTCTAAATTGATCCAGAATGGCTACATGCTTCCCACTTTTTCATCTGCCTATACAGGGAGGATTTTCTTTGCCAAAAAATGACCAGTCTCCTAGATATAACAATAAAATAAAGTGAAAATGGCCTCTCCCTGTAACTTTATACCTCTCAGCACTCACATTATCCTACCTCATTCACATGAAGAAAAACTTTCAATCTTTTTACTTCAATGTTTATAAGACCATCAACATGGAATACAACTTGAATGCAGCAGGGTGAGGACAGGAAATTACACAAAACCTGTAAAGCATAAGCCACATATTATTAGATTCGGTCCCTCAAGTCCCCAGCTGAGTTGTCCCTTCCCTTCCCTTCCCTTCCCTTCCCTTCCCCGCCCGCGCGCCCCCTGGCGGCGGGAGCACTCCTGATTCCCCCCGCGCCGGCGGCAGCGCCCCCTAGCGGCACCGCTGGGGTCACGGGCCCGGTTGCCGGGGCGCGTGCGCGGCCCCACCCCGCGGCGCGTGCGCGGCGGGCGCATCCCGAGTCAGCGCGCGGGGGCACGGCGGGAGAGCCTGGCGATGGTGCTGGAGACGCTGGCCCGCATCGTCAAGGTCCAGCTGCCCGCGTACCTCAAGCGCCTGCCGCTGCCCGAGAGCGTCGGCGGCTTCATCCGCCTGACAGGTAGGCGCGGGGAGCGGGACCCCCTTCCTGCCCCGGCGGCGCGGCCGGTCCTGCCTGGGATCCTGGGATGCGGCTCTGCCCCTCGCACCGGGCACCGCTCGCTGTCTCCCGGCCGCGTCACAGAACGGGAAACGCCAAAGCGTGAAATGCTGCAGCAGGAGGATGACCCGACAGGAGGTTTAGGTGCCCTGTGGGGCAGGGGGAGCTGTCAGGATGAAGTGCAGGGACAGAGTAAAACCCTCGTGTCTGAAATTCCTCTGGGAACCAACGCCGGTCTGCCAGAGGCCGTGCGCCGACATGGATTGGGATTTAGCCGGAGGCCTAAAGCATGGCCTCTTCCTCTTCTTCACAGGTCAAAGACAGCATCTAAACCGAGTTAAACCAAAAAAGTGTCTTTTTGGGAACCTGCCACATACATAAAGTTAGGGTCGTTTTTTAATTTAGTCAGTTTTGTAAGTATTTTCTGCGTGAGGGAGTAGAAGCAGCATTTCATTGATTGCAGCCCTGTCAGAGCGAACAAGAAGTGAGCAGTGGCGGCTCCTGTGGTGCTCGGTGCTTTGCACTGAGGCTGGGCCGTGAGAACATAGGCGGGCCCCCAGGCAGTGTCAAGTGACGGGATTAGGTCGGTGACAAGAAGGAAGGAATACTCCACAGAAAGTAGAAGTCGAAAAAGTTATCAAAGTGCAGAATCAACTTTATATCTTGCAGCACTAAGACTGGCACTGTTAATAGTGTCGGAAAATAGTTAAATTTAGAATGGACACAGTTGATTTAAAGCCGGCTTTGAGCACTTCTTTTTTCCCAGCATGTTTATGCTGCTTGTGAACTGCAAGTCTCATTATCTTCCTCAGGAACAAGCAGATCTCTTTTAAATTAACTGTTCTTCTTCCACAGCTACGCTCTCATATGGAAAAGCTGTTATTTATATTTATCAAGTAGAGAAATTCAGCTGCTACAAAGTTGGGAGGTAGGGGATAAAACAAACTACAGAACAATGCAGCTTCTCCTATTTCTAGTACTTGGCAGTTTCCTAATGAAGCCATTGCCCTTCTAACCACAAGTTGACTTAAAATTTGTTAATTTTTTAAATTTTAGTATCTTAGTGCTTCACCTGTCTAACCATGTCTTTCTGTAACAAGATTATTTGTCCAGTCTCTGTATTCACAATGCATGGTGGTGATATGATTTATTCTAAAAACCTGTGGAAGGCTTCGTCTGTAGACCAAAGTCAGGACTTTGAGGTTTTTATGTAGTGTGGTCAGTGGGGGAGAACTGTTTTGTCATATTGTTTACCCTATTGACTTCAAAGTACTTAATTTAATTTGGAGGGAGGGCAAGAAGCAAACAATTGACTTAAAGTGTAGACCAAACGTGTGAAATGTCAGTCCCAAAACACTAAACGTAAGTAAAAGAAGGAGCTGAGTCAGAAACTGCTTTGAGAACTTGTAGGATTTAATGAGAATACCTGAAAAATCCACTGCCTCTAGGTCTTAGCGATTTTTTTGATGGACTCTAAAAACTGGACACAAAGGTATATTTAAAAATACATGGCTATAGAGAGAACATTTTTGCAGTTTAAATACTTTTTTTCAATAGTAAGCTAGACTATATCTGCTGCTATGCTTATACACCTTCCTTCCAGGGTGGATATGAATGAAAATGGAGGGAAAAAAGCAAAACTTTACAAGGTGCTTCAAGTTATGGTGTAGGGTAAATGCAACACAATGAAACATCTGAGAAGGATACTGTAGGACACTGCATCTTAAGCACCTAAATTAAAAAATTATAATCTCTTAGTGCATAAAGGTTATTGAAAGTCATTGAAACGTCATTGCTCATTGGAAAGTCGTGTGCTTACTTGCACGCAGAGCTGCTGTGAGTCTTAAGTTTCATTTGAGAAAATGATTGCTTCAGCAAGTGCTGCCTCTTCTGTGTTGCTGTGGTCTTTGTCCTGTCCTAAAGTTAGAATGTTCTAAGAGCAGGGGATTCCCAGTCCTAGGATTATTTTGCAGTGAATTACTATTTGGGAAAGACTATTGGGCAATAGAGGAAATTAATGTTCGCTTTTGTGTCTGCTACTATTACAAATCACCAAGTATATTCTTTGGCAAATATATCTCTTAGAAGGATGGCATATTATTCTTGTTTGCTGTCTTATTGTAATTTGGCAAATACTTTTGATGACTCTAAGTCACCAATACTGAAATTAGCCAGTTATTTCATCATCATGGTTAGGGGGATGGACCAGGGCAGTATTTCTGAGAAGGTGGGATATGGCCAGGTGTTGGCCAGTTGCTGAAAATTTTGCAAATCATAGCATACTTCGTTTCTTTTTGAAAAGTGAGAAGTAACATTGGTCTAAAAACATTTAAAGTGCATTAATATTTGCCCTTTGGTGGTATCTATTTAACTTAATCAGGGATCAGCACTATGAAACACTGGGCAACATAGACCTTGTTTGCAAATGCAGGCTGGAATCCAGATTTGTTACAGTGCAATCTTTTCTTAACTCTCTTATTGCTTCTGTCAACTCTCATTAGCTTGCAGGCAGATGCAACTTCATTTCCTGTAGTGCATCAGTTGTAGAAACAACAGACCAAAAGTATATGGATCGCCTGTTTCTTTTATAGGCTGTTGTATAGTGTGCTGGTTAAAGATCTGGACACCTGTTGTCTGTTGTGACCTTACAAAACCAAATGAAAAACTGCTTGTTTGAAGAGAAAGACTTAACATCCAGTGTATACCTCCTGAAGGTAAAAGCAGTGAGGGAGGAAGGAAAGAATGTTTGACCTTGGGTTTGAAAGTGGATATCTAAACTGTCAAGCTGTGCTGCTCCAAAACTTTTTTCAATGTCTTGTCATTGCTTCTTTAGCCTTCCCTTCTCAAGTTCAGTGAAATGAACAATGTTGTCTCATGCCAGTGTTGCTTTTTGTCCTGGAAGATGTCATTAAAATGGCATAGACATTCACCTCAAAATAGCAAACAACAAAACCAGGATAGGTCTGCTTGTTGGTTCTGAAGAGAATGTAATTAGTAAGTACTTAGAATTTGCATGAAGAACCTCATCAGTGTAGAGAATATACAAGCACAGTTGAAAACAGCTTTTGACTGGTAGTTAATACTTGCAGTTGAGCTGTTACTGTAAGAAGCTGCTTTTGGGCCTGCATAGGGTTATTTCTACAAAAACTAGCTGAAACATGAAGTCAAAGATTCCAGAGGAGTAGTTGATGGAAGAAAACAGAGGAAATACCTGCTTTGATTTTTCTATCAGTGGCTTCTCTGTACCTTTGTTCACAGTGTATGTGTTTCTTTTATTTTTGGATGTGTTACTGTTGGACTAAAAATTAAGACAACCTCCCTTTGAAAATATCCGTGGCTTAAGCTTTTTGGAATTGTCTGGTTTCTGATACTTTCCAGGACTTATCTTTGGGATTGGTCTCTATCTAACACAAGTCTGAAGACTGACCTGTTCCATACACTACTCTTCATTTCTGTCTCCAAAGTCTGCCTCTTCCCATGCAACAGAATCGATAAAGAATCTCCAGAATCAGTGTAATGGCTGAATTCTGAGTTGTCAGCTGTGAAAAAAGTCTTGTGAATTGCCCTACATCTGCTTCAGAAAGGTATGAATGGCTTCAAAACCAGAGCAGTCTACACTTGTAGGAAGACATCATTGCATTAGTTTGGATGAAGGGTTTTTCCCATCCCTGCTCACCCAGCCTAAATATCTTTGACAGTGTCTTGTATCTCATGCCTTCGAACATGATCATAGTGATTTTTCAGTTCAGACATAGGAGCTTCAGGCAGTTCTTTAGCAATAACAAGCCAGTTTATGATTAGTGTATACATGAATGTAATCAGGGGCTTTCCAGAGACTCCCAGATTAGAAGTAAGCATAGAATTTACTCGCTAGTGAGGACAAAACTATTTATCAGCAGTTATCTTGGTACAAATACTAAATAATAATAACCATCTTAAATAATAGCCTGGTACATCCTATTCATGTTTATTTCTGATTTCCTTTCTCAGAGGTTACAGCTGTCATGTTCCTCTCTCACTTGAATGAACCCAACTGGCTGTGAGTCATCCATAGACATGACCACTGTTCTGATTTTCATGCTGTATCAAGAGTGTGAGATGTGTCCTTTTTGTGTGTCAATCTTAGCCCAGTTATATTCACCACACACTTGATAGATGTCCTGGTCCTGGTGTGCCTCTTGGAAAGTCTGTTCTGTCTTGGAGTTCAGAGGAGTAGCTTTGTAGAGATCCACATTTTTGCCAACAGTCGGGTTAAATACAAAGTCTGGAATTTGTTTTCAGTGACCAAATATTTTTCCTCTGTTTTGAAACACATTCTTCAGGTAAGGTCAGAAAGTGCATTTGGATTCCTGACAGAATTGATGGAGTGTTCTGGAAAAGTAATGATAGAAAAGGCAAACAGGCACTGCTGTCCAGGAAACTCAGGATTCTGTGTAGCTGAAAACATTTAAGTATCTCAGTGTCAATTATTATTTAAGGCTTGCAGCTTGTTGGAGGAACTAAGAGAAGAGCACCAGAGATTAATGTATTGCAGTGAGTCTTAGTGTGAATTGTGGTGTGTAGGGACTGCTGCAGGTGCAGTTGGGAAATGATTACTGAGACTTCTTGCAGTGCTTTTAGCACTTACACAGCTGTGATACATTTCCAGATAAATACATTTAATGTCGCTGTTGCATCAAGGGCAACAAAGAACAAAAAATTAATTCCACAGATTATTTTCATTACATGGTCTGCTTCCAGAAAATTCAAATCCTTAAGAAAAATCCACTGGATTCTAACTGGAGAAGTATTAGCATAAACATATGTTTTACTAGTACAAATAAAATCAAGCTATACAGAGTAATTTCTTTTCTCAGGGCTACAACCCACTGGGCAGCCTTAGCCTGCTCTTTTGTGTTCTCTTCTTGTACATCTTAATTTCAAAAACCAAATTGTAGAACAAAATCTTGCTATATTCTGATCCTGAATAATTTAGAAGAGTAAGTTGATTATTATCTTGTCTTAAAAAGTGCTTGTGCAGCTATTTGTGCTCCAGCACGTTATACTTTCTTCTTTCTCTTCTAAAATATTTTTAGACTCCCTTCTATATGAGTATTTAGATTTAATATATTCTCCAGAAATTTAGAAAAATGCTGTCAACCTTTAGTGCACCATGGTATTTAAATTGCTCTGGAGTATTCCACAGCATGTTTTGCTGGAAAAGTGAATCCACCTTATATATAATCTGTCTGTCTGTCTATCTAGCTATCTAAATACCAATCATTGATGCATTTCTTAAAAAGTCCAGTAAGTCTTCTCTCTCCAGTATGCCTATATTTATAATGATGGAGCAGGGCAGTCAGATCTGCAGTAGATACTTTTACTTCTTCTTGAAAGAAGTTCCTTACCTTGGTAAAAAGTAATTTTCTGTGACTTGACCTACTGATCTTAGGTGTCGTTCTTTCTCTGTGTTGTAGAAACTGGTTGCAGATCCCTGAGCAAACAGAGGTCTGAAAAACCAAAAAGATTGGTGAAGGTTTTGCCAGTGCTTTAGGGTTGCCTATTTCAGTAAATTTTTTATTTATTTTGTATTTATTATCTTCCATTCAGTCATCTAGAGTGATAAAATCCAATTTCAGATGAAATTCTAGGAGTCAGATTTTTACTTAGGCTGGAGTAAATCCTGGGATTTAATCTATGTCTTTTTTTCTGCTTGAGACTCACCAATGGAATCTTGCTTACCCTGAGGGCCCTGCTGACTGAGCAGCTCTGTTCCATACCCTCAGCCCAAGCCGTTTGAAAGTAGCTGATGCTGCACTATCCTGGAGTGGTGTCAGGAGCCACCCTAAATCCCACCTTATCTTCAGTTTCAGAATGGCTGCGGTTACTGCCTTTCCTGGGCGTGCTGGCCTTGCTCGGTTACCTTGCTGTTCGTCCCTTCCTCCCCAAGAAGAAGCAGCAGAAGGATAGCTTGATTAACCTCAAGATCCAGAAGGAAAATCCCAAAGTAGTGAATGAGATAAACATTGAAGATCTGTGCCTCACTAAAGCTTACTGCAGATGTTGGCGTTCAAAGACGGTAAGACATTGTGCTACTGTAGGATTAGAGATTGAAACTAAGTATTTTTATCAGTGTTTTGGTGTTAGATTGCTCTATGTTGAGCTGTTGCCTTTGTCTGGAGTTGGAACATGTTCCTGAACTTTGCAGAATGGCACAAACCTATCTACATGAAGAAAGCAACTGTAGAAACTTTAAAGAAATATAGTAGAGTTTTTCTAGAAATGTTTAGAGTGACCTCATGTGAGTAAAATAAAACCAAGCAAACCTGTTTTCCTATTTGGAAATACACTGCAACTAATTAAAAGGTAAGTACTCTTACTTTCCAAAAAACAAGAAGGTTGTTCATGTTAGAATGAAAATAAGGATGGGCCTGTGTTGGTGAGGGAGATTCCCATGTCATCCAGAGCAGTGAGATGACTGGTTGGGATATTCCATATACCCCAAATCAACTTAAAAGTAAATGAGTATATTTCATCTAGCCTCAATTTTCATTTCCTGATTCAATTTTGAATGTCCTGACCACACTCTGGTTTTGTTCTCTCTGGACCAAATGCTTTCCTTCTTTAATAAAACAAAAAAACTCTCTCTAGAACTGAAGAAGCTTACTCAGCTGTTCTCACTTTGGGCTAATCACTTCAGCTTGCTTCTGTGCATACCTTCTGGTTGCAAATGACTAAATCTATTAAGAGCACTCTTACTAGTTCCACAATAAATCAGTTTGTAGCCGTGATGGCTGCTTTGTTTGCTGTTCTTTCATGGAAAAGGCTTTGTCCCTGACTTTGTGTCTAAGAACAGCTATTTTAGGCTCTCACAAACTTAGTTACCCATTAACTGTGTTTGTTTTCCTTAGTATCCTGTGCCTGATAGGAGGCAGGGAGTTTGATGTTAAACCAGGACAAGAGGAACTTGCAACATTATCAGAGCAGTCAGGGCATAGGAAGAAATACAGAAATCACCACGGAACTGCTGTACAGAATTATGCTAATTCCTTGTGTATGTTTTTTTTTTTCAGTTCCCTGTCTGTGATGGCTCCCACAACAAGCACAATGAATTAACAGGAGATAATGTAGGTCCACTAATACTCAAGAAGAAAGAAGTATAGCAGATACTTAATCTAGATTATGACTGATAACAAGTCTTTTATACTGTTGTAGTTGCAAGGGACAGCATTTTATTATGTGATGGGTATGATTTAGTTTCATGATTGCTGTAGATTTCTTTTTGGAATAAACTGCATTTAGACGGTGATGGATTTGTCACTCTTTTGGTACCTTATTCTGAGAAGATTTTGCCTGCTTTGTAAAACTGTAAATTACCTATCTCTGTAAATAAGTAGTTTATTTCAATAATAAATTGACTTTCTACAACTAAGCCTTTTTTTGTATGAACATACAATTATAAAACTCACTATTTCAAGTGATGTAAGTGCACTTTTCTGTTGAGTTTGTTCTGCTAAGAAATCATGTTTTCCTTTGCTTTTCAGGAACAAATTAAAGTGTACTTAAGTGGGGGAGAAAAAGATACCCACTTCCTCCTTTGTGAACATATGTTCAGACAGCAGATGAGTGTTAAATCATGCAAGTGGAAGGTCTGGCCTGCATGGTACCTAAGTAGGAAGTTTGTTGGTCTTAGACAAAGCAGTGAAACTCAGACAAACCCCCCACTGCTGGAAGGTTTCACACAGCATCCCAGGTGGAGTGCTGGTAGTTCCAGGCCATATATAGACCAAACTATTGAGCAGGTCAGCCACCAGTGTTATCCCTTGATTTTGGGCCCTGTGTTGGTGGTAAGGAAACGCAAATTTGCCTCCTGCAAGTTCACTTGCACTACAGTCTCTATTTTTTGCAATGGGAATTTTAAAGGGATGAACGGGTTAAGAGACTGAACTGAGGATGCCAAGCTGAGCTGTTCTCTTGGCTTGTTACCCATTCAGAATTATTATTTATGCAAGTCATAACGTTGCTGTGGTGAGGCTTAATTTCAGATGCAGATAACTACTACTTACCTAACTGCTAGATTTCTAATTAATTATTCTTAAGTGCTTCATTCTCCCACGAAATAGTGTATACATCAGTTTAAAAATAAAAATTTGGTCCATGCTACAGTTTTAGGCAATGGTACCATGACAGATCTCACCCATTCCTTAATAGAATTTCATTTGTTAGGTGGGAAGCCCCAGAGCTGTTGCCAAAGCAGATCATCACAGTGCTGAAACAGAAAGCGAGTCAGAAAGCTGTTCTCACAAAAGGGCTCTTGCAGCAGCAGCAGAATTAAGGTAGATCATTCCTCCTCCATTTGTGACAGTTGTAGTTCTGAGTTCCAAAACTTCTTGCCTTGTAGCAAAAGATGACAGATTAGGATGTGACTGTGTGTTAAATGACTGCTTTTACAAAGTGTGTAACAGAACCATGGTATAATCTTTATTGTTTGAATGCTTCATGGTGGTCTTACCTTAATGGATGAGCAAACCATAAATGCATTAGGATATAAACATTTATAATAGAGAAAAATATATAAAGTGTCTTATACTCAGTTTTCACTTACAGATGTATATAGAATATCAAACCCCAATTCTTCGATTTGGTGAAGAAATTACTGTGAAATGTAAAGCCCCGTCTTTGACTTTTTTTTCAGGCTTTAAAAACCACAGTCTACTGTAGCAGACTTATTGGACACAGGCACATATATGCTTCCAGCTTTTATCGGGATACTTTTGTATCAAACAGTTTGGTTTCCTCTGAAATCACAACCAAAATTAAGTTAAATTAAGACAAACCTTGTTAAAGCGAGTAATACAGCAACATGGTTTTGTTTCTCCCAAAAAGCTCCTTGAAGAGAAGACCAGTGTAAGATTTAACCTTTTCACTCCATCTTTAACACAGCATGATTAATTGCTTTTTCTCCTTATTTGCTCTTAGATGAGATAGTTTAACAGCAATCTGCAACCATGGCTATAGGATAAAGAGGGACAGTTTCTTTGTCTGTGCTCATATCTGTAAGGGAACAGAACAAATTTGTAGTGTTGCAAGAACAAGTCACAGTTCTTTTATAGAAAGGACATTTTAGTAATTTCCACAAGATAATAATATAATGAGAATCACAAGCAAGACAAATCATCATTTCCTTGCATTTCAAAATCTGCCAAGGTAATACTGTCACCTATCCACAGAACTTTATATAGAAAATCTCCAATAATTTACTAATCTGTTCTATCTAAAGTCTACAGAGAGAGATAGCTAAAAGCTGAAGTGCCTGTACAGCTCTGTATCTCACCAGCAATTTAGAAGTTGAACCAATTACCTGACTTTCCTAATTTAATTGGGAAGCTCCATACACAAGAATAAATTTGCCCTAAATGCTAATAAAGGCCAGAACTGAGGTTGTAGGGCCAGGTCTTCAGTCTTCATGGAAAATCTGGGGAACCTGAAATCAGCATATTGTGACATTTACTTACTCTACAAGAACAGCAATGTTTTCCTTTTAATTAATTTGGACATAGTTATAATAGACTACAAATAAACTTGTAAAACAGGTTTAGAGAAAGGTGTCTGACTTGGGGCAACTACTAGACAAAGTAAATGTAATTGAAGTGCAATTGACCAAAAATTTCATCTCCTGCATTCTTTATTTAAAAGGCAAGATGCAGAAACTATCATCCATTTTGTGGCTGTATTACACCATGGCTGTTTCAGAGTTAATCTTAGACTTGAGTTTAAATTCCATAAAAAGCTCAGTTTGGCTGAAAAAGAGAGTAAGCTGTGATTATACTCACATCATCATCACCACATCCCCTGGCCTGTGTGACTCCCTGCTTGCAGATAATTTCTGTCTTTTCCCATATGCTGCCTGCTGTAACTTGCACATGCTGGCTGCTGGGAACACTTGCAGAGGTTCTTGTGAACCTTCTGGAACAGCATGCTCAGAGTTCCTCCACACTATGCCTGTGATTATGTCTGCATGACAGCAGGACTCTCTGGTTATCAATTACTGCACATCGTGCTCTAATTTTATTTCCTGCAAATAAGAGACTACTGTGGCATAATTATTTTATTGGCTTGAATTTATGCCTTATTCAGTTAATGATTTTCATGGCATTTTGTTAAAAGGGAGGTGGTCTTTAATGTCATGCTTCACGCGTACTCTGATAAAAACTGAAATTGAATCTCTCAAAGTTAGTTGCTGTTTAAAAATAGCTCAAAATGTCATGATACTTACTAAAAAACCCAGTCTCTTAAGTTCTTAGTCCTGATATATCATTTAATGAAAAGGTGCAAGTGTGTGTTTTCTTCCCTTCTGGAAGACAAGGAGAGGGAACATTATAAAGCATTAAAGCTTTTAATTTTAGATCTGCAGGTCTGTGTAATAGCTCCAACCTGATACTTTTTGAAGATTTAATAAAAGCTGGGGGAAAGGGGTCTCATGAGAAATACCCACATAAAATGGCAGGGAAAGAGAAATTGATCCAATCTCAGATTAGCAAAAAAGATGACAAGTTTTCATTGGTATAGCTTATTCAGGCACTCAGAATTGTGGAAGTGACCTAATGTACAACTGAGGGTGCACTGAGGTTAAGGGAACAGGTAAATCCCATTTATCAGATGTTTTGCTGGTGAGGAAGTATTAGAGGCTATCACAAACAAAAGCTCTTCATCCGAGGTTTGCTTTTGTACTTAAGGTTGTGTCCAAATTTAAAGGGCTGTAATCCTTAAAACATCACACTTCTGTTACTGAACACATTCCAAATTTGGCATAGTAATCCCTGTGGGAGGATTCCACTTTTTATAAAACTTTCCAAAAAAGTGTACTCCTGTAAGTTTTACTCAAACTGATGAACTGAACACTATATTTCCTCATCTTGTCAGTTAACTTTACCAACATTACAATTTCCAAATATTTAACCTCCTACTAAAACTACACGTATTTCACAAAATCATAGAATCAGTGAGGTTGGAAAAGACCTCTGAGATTATTGAATACAACCTATGACCACCATGTCAACCAGACCATAGCTCTCAGTACCACGGCCAGTCTTTGCTTAAACATCTCCAGGGAAGATTCCACCATCTTCCTGGGCAGTCCGTTCCACTGTTTAACGACCCTTTCTGTGAAGAAATTCCTCCTAATGTCCAACTACCTCCCTGGTAAAGTTAAGTCCTCTCATCCTGTCACTGATGGTCTGGGAGAAGAGGCTGACCCCCACCAGGCTACACCCTCCTGTCAGGGAGCTGCAGAGCAGGGCAGTGCCCCCTGAGCTGCCTCTTCTCCAGGCTAAAACCCCCAGCTCCCTCAGCTCTGCTCACAGGACTTGTGCTCCAGACCTTCCCCAGCCCCACTGCCCTTCTCTGGACATGCTCCAGCACCTCAGTGTCCTTCTTGCAGTGAGGGGCCCAGAATGGACACAGCTCTCAAGGTGTGTCCTCACCTGTGCCCAGTACAGGGGGACAATCACTGCCCTGGTCCTGCTGATCCAGGCCAGGATGCCATTGGCCTTCTTGGCCCCCTGGGCACAGCTGGCTCATGTTCAGCCACTGCTGACCAGCACCCCCAGGTCCTTTTCCATGGACAGCTTCCCAGCCACTCTGTCCCTCTCTGTGGCACAGCCTGGGGTTGCTGTGACCCAAGGACAGGACTCAGCACTTGGCCTTGTTGAAACTCATTCCATTCGTCTCAGCCCACTGATCCAGCCTGTCCAGATCTGCAGAGACTTCCTGCCCTCTAGCAGATCAGTGTTGTCACTCAACTTTGTGTTGTCCATGAATTTATTGGGGGTGCACTCAATCCCCTTATCCAGATCATCAGTAAAGATACTGAATAGGACTGGGCCAGGGGGACACCAGGAGTGCATGTGAAGCAGGCGTAACAGGCACAGAAGTCCAGGTATGTCACAGTAACAACTCTTAACCACTGCTCCAGCTTCAAACCCATCAGGTGCCGTTTGAAAGCATCTTCCTTTCAGGTCCGGAGACAAACTTGAACTGAACTAAAGATGGCACATTCCCAAGGAAGCAGAGAGAACAGCAGTGTGCATTGTTAGAAAAATATAATGTACTTGACAACTGTTAAGGGAAAACTTACCAAAGAATTTTCTGGTATTTTTATCATTGTGCTGGAACACAGCATTGAAATGTAAGTATTTCTCAGGAAGCTTTCTTTTTGCTTAGAGAGTAAGTCTTGTACAAAGGCATGCATATTGAGCTGTATACAGTTCATCTGTACAACATATGCATCTCTGCAAATAGTACAGTGTCAACATTAGAAGTGTTTAAGTAGTTAAGAGTATTTTTGTATATTTTTTGTTTTGCATGTTAAAAAATTAAAAGCTAAAATAGAAATTATTAATTCCTACTAATGCCAAAATCTAGACACCATCAAATATATTCTACACAGTATCCTTGTAAAATGAGTTTAGTGAACTGTAGTGTAGAAATCTGCAGGACAGTGTTGTCTGCCTCAGTTACAGGCACAATCTAATAGCCTTTCCAAAAAATAATGAAGTATCTTCCAGTTTCTGAGGGATGCTGTACTGACCCCATGCCTCAGAATGGAGTTACTAACAACTTACTTTGAGCTAGTTATTTGTACAAAACATAGCAGAGGCACACAGATTTACTGGTATCTGTCAACTGGTACCAAACCTAAAAGGCAAGAGCAGGATTTTGGTCAACAGAGGTTACTCCTGGTTGTAGGACAGGACATCATGTTGTGTGAAGGATGAGGTACACAGGTGAAGAAGCAGCCTTCCCAATCCCATACAAGCTTCCCCTGTCTTTGTAGACCTCCCACAACCCTCACCTCATTTTCAGGCTCTCTCCTTTTTTCTGCTGGCGCCAACATCTCTATTACCACAATCTATGACGGCCCCAACTGTCTCTTTGAGTATATAAGTGCCACTTTCTGTTCCTTGCTGACAGTCCTTCAAGACAGAAAGGAGTGCCACAGCCATGAGGAAGAACAGCAACAGGAAAAGGCAAGTTTTGGAACACAAATGAGCAAGGAGAAGGAATCATTAAACCATTGCAGGACTTAGTTCACTATGTGTCAGCAATCGCTTACTTGGAAGTTGCTTTCTTTGAAGTTGTGGAACTTGTCATCTCACAGTCCAGTTTCAACCATCAAGAAGCGATTCACATTAGTCTCCATTTTTTCTGTTTATATTCTACCTCATGACTCCACTCTGTGCCTCAACAATTCTGACCCTCTCCCTGGCCTCACCACCCACACATTTCAAGTAACTCTTGACTGCTAACTTCTCAGTGACTCATTGCTAGGTCATCTTATTCACTGTATGTTCAGCTATTTCATCTCAAGGCACCATCATCACATAAAAATATTTTATAGAACTCCACCAGGGCTGCTTTAAAAATAGCAGGGGTAACTGATAGTTTTAGGTTCCTCCAGCAAGATTAGAGACATGCCATCTTTACTCAACTAAACTGTCAGGGCTGAAGGAGCAGGGTTGCTGTAGTTGTCTGTCTTATGAAGGTTCACAGGCCTTTTCCTCTTCTCCAACCTCCGCACCTTCCTCATCCTCCTTGCTATTTGTCTGAGCCTTCTGCAAAAGTCTGGGCCCTGCCAAGCCAATAACCAGGGCTCCAATTGGAGCAGTGATCAAGATAGCCAAGAAAGCTACTGTCAGTACATCCATTCCATACTTTTCCAGTTGCTCATTTTGATCTCGTCTTGCTGTATCCAGGGCAAGAGAACCTATTGCAGCCTGCACAGAAGAAAACATTGCTGAGATGAAGCAAGTAATCTTAGCACTGAATGAGGAAAAAAGGGAACCTATCATTAGTTAACATTTCACATAAATTTGACATTTTTAGTACATTCAACCCTTTTGTTTCTAGGCTATACATAGAAAAGTAAACATTATATTACACTTATGAGAACAATTTTCACTTGTCTATGCTTGGAATTTCCTAAGCTAAAGAGTTTATCTGTGTGGTTTCCTCCTGTGAAGAACATTGCTTAGCTGCCGTTTTATCCACATTTCTGGAGAATGTGTGATTAATGAAGTAGGTCAGTATATTGTGTATTGCAGGCTGTTAAAAATGCCACACTTGGAGAATGTATCCTGACAATAGTCAACTAGTGGCAGCTTCTGAAAATTTAATTCACTGATCATGTAAGAAACTTTACCTGTTTTGATTATTAACTTTTGTTTGCAAGTAATCATTCTATTGAGGCAAAGTCTAAATGACTTGACAATCACTAAAATAAAGGAGTGGGAATGTTAGCCAGCCTGAGCCATCTCTATTAATATGGCTCTCAGACTACTCCTTACCAAAACAGTGCCAAACTAAAACTCATTCTGAGTCCTGATGTGACTGTCTTTGCAGACACTTCATGTGTAAGAGGGAAATGCTTTTACCTTTGAGAGTTCTCAGGATCTGTATGTGAAGGCACAATAATCAGCAGTGGCTGAGAAATTGGTAAATCACTCTCATTATTAAGAGTAAACCCATGATGCAAGCAAAACACCTGCACATAGAAGGTTCTCCACACACTTTTCAAGCAGTTAGAGTGTTTTAGAGTATGAACAGTCAAAATACTATACTCAGCTGTCATTGAACCTTTCCCTGCTTACTGCTGTGCTGGTTACAGGGAGCTTTGCTAAACAAAGTAGATCTAGCCTGGAACGAAACTGATGTTGGATTGTGTACCTGGACAGTGGCTTTGGGAATCCATGCCAGTGAGACAAATACCTTCTCCTTGAAATTAAACCCAGCAAAAGACACCATCAGGAACGTTGCTACAATTCGCACAACTAGGGCAATGCCTAATAGAGCAACGCAGAGCCCTGCAAAAGACAAACACTTCTCAGTACTTTTGTGCATAGGTGCTTCTGTTTTTTTAATATCTGGGGATCAGCCATAGTCTGCTTTGTTTTAGATTTCTTTACAGAGATTTTTTCAAAGCCAGCAATGAAAGCTGGATAATTTGTGAATGACCTTACCAACAGTTTCAGGCCTAAGAGATGTAACAGATACTTCTGCTCCAATTAAACCAAAAAGAAAAGGTTCAAAGATCTTCCATGCAACTGCCACAATTTTCTCTATTTCCCTCTGCAATAAAAACAAAACTAATCTGTAAATTCACAAAAAGATGGCCAAGCAGACACAACAGTTAAGTAAACATAGGACAAAGTAAAAATGTTTTATAAAGACTGTCCAAAATTGCTCCTTTTTCTTTGACCTAATACTAAAGCATTCAAAATCAGTTGCAGACCTTTTGAAGGTCAGATTGCGTGTAGCTGTCCTAGTAAATAAATGTTTGATGTCTTGAGAGGAGAAATAAAAATCACTGGTGTTTGAACAGCAACAGAGCAGTTTGCAGACAAGAGGAAGAAAATAAAGCATGTTGATTTTCAGTATTTAGAAAGATGTGATTTCAACTTCAATTTCAGCTTTGCCATAAAGTTTCTGAGTCTTTGGGAACTGCATGCCTAAACATGCTCTTCCATTTGTAGCTGAGCAGAGTAAGACTCTTCCAAGTTTCAGTCATGACCTAACTCTCTCTGTGCTGCACTCAGTCAGAGGCCTCTCTCCATGTCAGCAGGGGCAAAGTCAGTCTGAGCAAGTCTGAAATCACATATCAGGAACAAGTGCTGAACTTTCCACTGAATATAGTGTATAAAGACAAAACCATCTTTTCTCCTCATGTTTGAACTTTACACAATTTTCCTAAAATAACTGATGCCAGGGTAAACAGGAATCTTCCACTTACATGAAAAGGTACACATAGCATATAAAATAGCACTTGTCTTTTAATTAACTGGATTCCACAATAGCAAATGAACCTTCAGGCTGGAGTGTGTGTAAAATATAAGTGCAGTGCTCTGTCACTTAATAATCAATCCAGAGCCTAGACATGTCCCGTCCTTGGTATTCTCTTTGGGACTGATCCTGCAACAACTCTTGCTCTTCTGTCAATGGAATGGTAGGTTATAGTCATACAAAAATTTGTGTAACCTTAAAGAAAATGAGGTGGAAAAATATATATGTGTGTGTACATATATAAATATTTTTGCCTCATTTCTCCTTGTTATTTCACCCTTTTTGGTTCTGGCAAAATAAAAAACAAAACAAAAGAAAAAAAAGCCCCCAGAAATCCCCTCTTTACAGATTTCAGCCTATTTACTGCCCATTTGACTGTTCCATGTTCATTGTTCTCTGCAGACAGTGTTTGTCAAGTACCTTCCACCATGGACAGTGGGAGGCAGTGGCCTTTGAGAAGCTCAGCAATATTGAGTACATAGACACCTCTATCTCTATCTGAGAAAAAAAGAGCTAAGGCATTTGACATCAATATAATTAAGGCCATGAAGCTTCATTCACAGATCAAGAGAATTTGAACTAAGCCTTTGAAGACTGCATATACTCTTTTAAGGCCCTTCCTCCTGAAATGGTTTAAAAGCTTTTCAGTAGAGAGCTTGATCAGTTGTAATGTACTTAACTAGTTAAGTCCCAAGAAGAGTTTTTCATCCTTTTAAATTGAACAATCTTAGTTTCTTTTCATTGCTATAACAAATCTTGAGATCTTACTAAAGTCAGGGTCAAGATAGGGATAATAACATGGACTCTACTATATCTAATCCCCTTTCCTTTTTCTTCCCCTTCTCCTACTGAATGTCAAAAAGCTATATCTGTGGAGAGAAACACGTCCTCAAAGCATTAAATGTAGATGGTATCAAGCAAAAGAGGCAGTCAGACATAGCAAGGTACAGAAATGCAGTGGGGCAGCACCAGTAAGATGAAGTAGGCTAGTACCTAAGAGAAAAAGCAGTCTTTTGTATGATTTTTTTTATGGCCTTACATCATTGTTTATTGTGTGCACCCTGCTCTATAAGTTATCCAAATTACACTGGCTGGGATTTGGGAAAGATGAGAGAGGATAGTTAATCACTGCTTTTCATTTTACCCCCTCCAAACCACAGGGAACAAACATTCAGGATATTCAGGCCATGTCCACAACTGGATCTTGGACACCCATTTGTAAATTTTACCACAAAGTGACTGTGTATAGACACTCACAGAGTTGGTAATTAAAGCTTTGGATTGCTACTGTCAAGTGCCTTCACAACTAAGTCTCCTTCATATAGCTTAAGATGTCTAAGAAAAGCTAAGCATTTCTCAATCAGTATGCCAGGCTTTGTATTGGCATACATACTGCTCTACTGACATACATGGTAACTTTCTGGCACGGGAAATGCTAAATGCTTCCAAAACAAATGTAGAATGTGCTGCTTGGTTTGGTGGGGTTTTTTTCTTGTTTGTTTGTTTCTTGAATCTGTGTATCTTCTAATGCTTCACAAATATACCATTACCACTCCTGACAGAAATTCAAGCCCCTGTCAGGCTGCATATTCACTAGACTTTGGATATGGTATGGTTCTTGTGTAAACATTTACCTTTTCATCAGACCATCCCACACCTGCAACAAAAGCTAAGACTAATGTGCAAAGCCCTCCCGATCCAGGGAAGCCAAAGTAGATGCTGCCAAAAACAGCAAACATGGACAGTCCGAGTACAAAATATGATCTCTTCCACGCCAAAGATGCCTGCAGCCAAGGAAAGAGACAAAAAAGTGAACTTCTTTTAGAAAATGGGGAAGAACGTTACTCCTGTTAATTTTGAAAATAAGAACTTGAAAATGAAAAATTAATAATTTTGAAGGAATCAAAGCTTTCAAGTGAGACTTGAACTCACTTGAAACTTGAGGATTTTTTCAGACATCAATTCCTAAGAATACAAATTTTGAACATGTAATCAGTGTTCCTTTGCCCATCCAAATTCTTATTGCCACTAGGCTATTTTTATCACAAGGAACAGGATGCTCTGTTCCACCAGCTCTGCTTCAACTCTGTGATAGCAAGATTTTCTTTCTACCTGTGTAGTCAGGTATTACAACAGTTTATCCAAGGAAAGGTGAAATCTTTGCCACCAGATGTTTTTAAGGACAAGTCAAACATTTGCTAGGAATAATCTAGTTTTATTTCATTCTGTCTGTCTCACAGCAGACAGTTATCTACCATTGTTCCTCATTTCTATCTAACTGTTTAGCTCTTGTATCACACTTCTTAAATTATTTAATAAGAAAATTTGATGCCACTGAGGGCAATAGATGCTCTAAACACTGACTTTGGTAGTCCACAGTAAATCTACATTCTTCCACAATTTTCTGTTTGTTTAATTACCCCTCAATAGAAAATTAATCTACCACTTTCTATAAATGTAATTTTAATGGAAAGTAACACATTTAATTAATACTAATTATATGATCAATCACTTAAAACCTCTAATACATTTGTTTTATTGATTTTTAATCTTAGGCCTACTGGATACGTCTTAAAGAAGTAAATGTATCCTGTATCAATCTAATAAATTATTATTTTACTGTCTGAAATGGGTATCAGACCCTTTCTCCATTTCCATTACCTTCAGTGAGAGCAGGATGGTAAGCTGGATTCCAAACTTCCATCAGGAAGGACTGTGAGATAATACATTATTATTGGTGCAGTAAATAAGTAATTCCTTTAAAACACATTCTCACTTGATAGGTTTTGCAATCTGGAAGCTGCTAGCACTGTAAAAAGCTTTCCCCAAAACCAGCTTCACATGAAGCTTGGAAATTAGTAACTAAAGAAAATAATCCTTAGCAAAGAATCACTTTGTTGTAATTTTTTAAAACTAGGTTTCTACCTGGTCATGGCTTGGGAAATATCGAATAAACATTCCCAGAACACCCCCAGCCGCTATGCCAATAGCAACCTCAAGCACTCCACGGAGCACGTTGTACAGAGTAGAACCTATTTTGCAAAAGAAAAACATGTTCAGTAAGCCACACACAGACCTTCACTCAAACCATGCTCTACACCTATGGTTCCAGGACAGTGTCTGCTTTAAATTACTTGGGGCAAAGGAGTTCAGGAGGGAACCTATGGGCCTGAAGGAACTGTATGGTGCAACTTTCCTTCTCTGAAAGCTTGTGCCAAGAAAGCATGCAAGAGAAGTCAGAGAAAGAGCCACTGTAAGAACACTGCCAAACCCAGTGAAATTTCAGAGCACCATGCTGGGCATGTAGGGCCCAGATTTTGCAGCTAAGACAACAGTGAGGGAAAAATGTTCTCTGAAGGTTATTGTGACCCACAACTCAGAGCTGAGAATGTTACGTTAACTTTTGAACACGGGTAATTTCCATCTCAGTATTTAAGGCTATATGTGAATTTTATAACGAGATGCCATTAAGTTACAAACTAATCAGCCAAAACAGAGCACACATTCTCCAAAATATCACTGGTCTGCATTTCATCATGTACAGATTAACCAGCATACCAGAAGAGAAAGCCATCCCAAGGCAAGTGTTGAAGCCTGTGATAGCCAGAATGTCATCGATGCTGCCAGCTGCCATTAGCAAAGTTGGGACACCTTTCTCCACTCCGTATCCCCCAGCTTGTAAAATCAGCATGGAGGGAACCACCACAGCAGGGGAGACTGCACCTAGAACAAAGCTGAAAACACATTGGTTCAGCATCTCAAAAAGCAAGTACCGAACTAAAAAAAACTTCAAAATGTTTTGATTTTAATTCTTTTGAAGTATAAATAAGTAGACCTTTATGTAAAGTATTTTCCTAACCTTTCCCCTCTAATTACAAGCAGGGATATTTCTATGCAGATTTGCAATCAGCTCTTACTTTCTGCCCAACTCAGTAACATTAAAAGTAAAGAGCTCCACAGACTAAAGCTGGAGTCTCCACTGCAGGCCAGTTACGCTCCCTGATAGATGCCTTGATTGTCCCATTTGGAACCCTGGTCTAGACATGCTTATGACACAGGAGCCCAGTTCCTTCTCATAAAATTCAGCGTGTGTCAGAGAAGGAGTTCACCCAACTTGTTCTAGTGTATAGGTCTGGCCCAAGTCCACCAATTTACATAGGACTAGATGGAAAAGGTCTTCTCTTCAAGCATGTTACTCTAGAATATACCATGCCATATCCTTATACTTGACTTGTGACAGGAAGGTTGTCCTATGTGCATCTCTCTGTGTGGAAGTTCTGAATTCCAGTATGAAAATTTTCCAAACTGTGGTATAATTTTCTGTCCCTAAAAAGCCCCCTGTATTGTGGTTCAAGACTCAGGGATTGCATTATCTTTCTTCCTTCTTCAAGTGCTCAGGTCACAAACACAGAAGACTAATGATGCAAGTACTCCTCTGCAGCCTGAAAATATGACCTTTAAATTAGCCACAGAGCCAGACAGAAATGGTAAGCAAAAGACCACAGGGGCTAAGCACAGCTTCCCAAATGGCACTGAACTGAGGTCTCTGCTTGGCACAGAGAACTAACACTTGGATCATTTAGCTGCAGCCTGAAAACCAGCACTTTTGTCATGCAGGAGAAAAGGCAGTACATTACCCTAATATAAATCCCCATAGCCATGGCAAATGCAGGAACAAGAAGGCAAGGACAGCAGCTGTGCCCGTTTCTGAGAGGCATGGTCCAAAAGCAAGCCGTAAACAGACAGCTTTGAGCTTCTTAAGAGCCTGCAATCATACAGGCACAATAATGTCAGTACCCTTGGCTTTACAGAGGAAAAGCATTTACAATCTGATATGGCTTGTTAAAGAATCCTGTCTGAGCTGTACTATAGGACATGACATGGCCTAAACTAGAGATAAGCCCAAGCCCAAACAGATATGGATATAAAATTTCAAGTGTGGCAGTGAATCTAGGTTTGATAGGGTTCCTGAATGACACAGGAAGGAGTAACAGAAAATTTTGTTTGGTTTCTTGTCATTTGCTGCATCCACAAAATACTTTGCTATAATCCCAGAAGTTGAATGAGCACCTCCAAAAATTACCCCAAAATCTATGAAAAAAATAATGAAAAGTTGTAGAACTACATAAACTTGGCACAAGGAGCCAAGCATCTTTCAGCTGTCTCTCACTTAATATTCAGAAATTAAGCTCCTTTTGGCACAGCAGCTTTTAAAAAATGTGCTCTGAAATGGCGTATTTGCTTCTAACAGCTGTCTTTAATAGTCAGAAACATGAGTCTGCTATGATGGATCTCGAATTTTGTCATGGAATAAAAAAAATAAATAAAAAATCAGTGAGTTCCACTTTTTACCAATCCAGTTTATCCCAGCATAATCAGGGCTGAGAATAGAAACTGTCCTCTTTGCCTCTGCAGTTTCAATTACATGAGGAACAATTGTAACTGCATCAAAGCACTGCCACACACAGAGTCCAAGTGACAGTTTTGTTACCACATGGAAGAAAAAGGAGTCAAAAATGAAGATCTCTCAGCAAAAAAAGTTGTCATGAATAGAAAGAAATGCAGTCTCACAGAACTGGGCATCCAAGCTGTGTCTAGCAACACACAGTTCATGCTCATACGAGCCTCAATGTCTTGGAAAATAAGATGATAATATAGGAAAAAACCATTTTTTAAATATTGACAAAACCTTATTTTGCAAAATAACTGAAGCATTGGCAACTCTCTAGTTTTTCCTGGTTAAGAAAAATCAATTTAGATGTTCTAAACTACCCATACTTTATCTAAGTTTTATATAAATTCTGAGTGGTTCTTTCAACAGGTAGGGGCCAATATGGTACAGCTGTACTTCAGCCAGCTCATTTTGGATAAGCAAAACCCTGCCTTCATCAGCTTATGAAATATCATGTTCCCTAGGGTGCAGAGACTATTTTTTGTTCACAGGATTGTTAGGGGCTTCATTGTTGATGAGAATCATTGTTTCAGTAGTGCAGCAGGATTCATCTTTGCACTTAACATATTTGCATTAAAATGGCAATGATTAAAAAAAATTTTAAAAAGTCACACAGGGTTTTATACTTTTGTGGTAGGTTGGTTTTTTTGGATTTCTGGCCACACAAAAACATTCTCTTTCAAGGACTGGGGATCCCTTCCATTACTTCAAATTTTCAGTATAAACTGACAGGGAATTTGTCAGAGAGTGTAAACTCTTCCTGACAGACCATGACGGTGCACACATCCCCAATTTATTCTGCTCACAAAATTCAGGAAATGAAAATAATCATAAAATCAGTTTTCTTCAGTTTTTTTTTTTTTTTTTGATTGCTTGCCTACTGTACAAATCCAGCTATCAATATTAACATTGTATATATACATGTATATATAACTATACAACAAAAACTATGCTTTCTATAATGATCTAATCTGCAGATACTCCAAGACTGAGCAGTTCAATACTTCTAATGGAACCAATTATTCAATTCTTTTGGATTGCTGTTGTAGAGTCTGCCACACGCAAAGGGCTAGTGCCATACCTCTGGATCCAGGCCAAGTCCTGCTCGGGTCAAGATAATGGAAAGAGCAATATTCCTCAGTGCTGCAGACCAGCGTAGGTTTATCTGGACAAAGTCACTGATGAATGGGGTATTTCGGATTAGGAAACCAGCAAGTAGCATCCCTTAAGTCAAAGCAAATAAGCTCCTTTCAAATTATGTTTTTTATTGTACCATAAAAGCTTGCATAGCTCTCTTTAAAATAGACACCATATCATGTTTTCATGAGAGAAAAAGAAACAGCTTGTATTCCGAATTATTAGCCATGTTCTAACAATGGGACTGAGGCATGAGAAGAGATGAACACATCTGAAGCAGTGAAAGTGGCCTAAGAACACAGCAGGTCACCAATGAATAAAGCAGCAGCATGCTGATACACAGCTTTAATCTGAGTCAGAAGAATTTGGCTTTGTTTACCAGGTGCAGGTCACACTTACCATAAGTAAAGACACCTCTAAATCCTAAAAGATTTTTTTCTTTTTAGCTTGTTTTAATGCAAAAATGGGAAGATCATCTAATATAGTGTATTTATCTCAGAAGTTGGGAATTGTTAAAAATCCTCTCAGGTATCACTGGAACCATAATGCCACATTTATTAGGAAACATAATCTAAACCTGCTCATCATGGACTAACTTAAACTTGCTCTGTCAATGAGACTCTTACACAAACGGATAAAAAAGGGAAGGGAAATCAGAGACTGTGTCTTATCCTCTATTTGAGCTACTTCCAAATACAACCTTTTACAAATATTAGTAAAACTGTCCTGTCCAACCAGAGACTTCCTGCAAAGCTATCAAAGCCACAGCTCTGGAAGGATATGGAAAAGTACAGGAAAAGTTGACTATAAATATGGATCTACAGAGATTCATTGTGAGTCCTGATGATTCAAAGATACATTTTTGTGGCATAATTTTATATTAGTCATGTTTAGAAATGGGAAACTATAAAAAGACAAAAAGTAAACAAATCAGTGTGCTCAGGTTGGTCCCAGCTTGGTGTGAGCCTTGAGTATGAACTTGATTTGTCCTGGGACACTCTAAATTTTCAGATACTGTTTCTACCACCTCCTGGAAAAAAACAGTGTCATAATTAATCTGTGGCACCTTATGACAGTGATATCAGGATGGCACTGTGATCACATGCTCTTTACAACACTTGCATGAGGTCCAGGTCACTGGAGCTACCCTGATCTGGAAATCTACTTAACAAAGCAAATATCTCCACCTCAAAGGATATCTTAACCGATTTGCTCCATGTCTCCTGCTGCAGAAACCTCTCTGCAACATTCACCTAAAATATATTTTGTGATTGTTTCAGTACCAATGTCACTCCTTTTTCCTGAGAGAGAGGCTCACAATAAGGTGCTTAAGTGCTCAGCCAGCCACGTTACACTCTACAGCACCTAGCAAAAGTGGGTTTTAGGCATATAAGAGCACAAGGTTTGTATTTTTAATGTAAAAACAGAATATTCACATTGTCTATCTCTTCTTCTGAGTCATAGATTTCTTCAATTTTCCTCAAAGACTGGAGATCAGAACAATGAACTCTGTCCTAAACAACTCAAGAGACATGTGCTGTCATGCTGAAGTTTCTGTTGTCCAGTATTACCTGTCTGACAAGCAGTTTCATGCTCAACTTTTGGATACAGATGTAATTAAAAAACTCCCAAACAAGCAGAATCCAAATGGTCGGAAATACTTTTATTTGTTTAAGAGGGGTGTTTACTCAGAAAGGGCAGACTCCCTGCTGTGACATTCCGGGTTCATACTGCAGGCATGCATGCCATATGCAAAACCTCCCTCCCTCTCATTTGAATTTCTTTTCTCTGGTGAAATTAAGCAGCACAAGAGCACACACGCTGCCTGGACAGAGCCGTGTGTGGAGCTCCTGCGTGAGGCACTCCACCAGCTGTGCAGGCTGCAGAACCACACCTGGGCACTGCAGGCCCACCCTGCCAAGGAGTATTACTGTATGCCAACAGCTTCATTCATTTATGCACTAAACATAGCAAGGGGACAGGATACAGCTGGTGAGAAGAACCTGGAGCCTCATTTCTGGCTTCACTGACATCACAGCACTTCAAAATATTGTATTCATCCAAGCAAGTATAAAACCTTCTCTAGGAAAGTAACCTGAACAGATGTCAGAATTAACATTATTTTCATCTCTCATTTCTATTTTGCATTTCTATGTAAAATAAAATTGATGTGAAAAAATGTTATGATTTAATCAGAATAACTCTCTGCAAAAGAATTATTCCTTGTTGTGAATTTATTTTATCGGGTTTCAATTATTTTGAGATAAAGGAAGGAGAAGAAAGAAATCCTTTGGACTACCCCTAGTAGGGAATTGCTCTAATGTTTTCTTCAGAAAACATGTTCATTGTGTGAGATACTGAAGAAACAGCTCAGCAGTAATTTTGCAAAGAGATTACTATTTGACTGTAAGATAATGTCTGGATTAAGATTCCTGTTTGGTATTTGTGACAGAAGGGTCTGAAGGACAATAAACTTTGAGTCTGTAGGCATACAGTTCTCTGACCCACAAAGAATTAAGAAGAGTGCCTTAGTTAATTTCACCTGAGCCAGTCTGGGGAATTTTGCACTTTTTCAGAAAGGACTGGAAAAAGTCATTTGGAAAAGCTACAGATTTTGAATATGACACAGTTTATTTGTTCCCAATCCAAACATGTCTAGCATACAGATACTACTTGATTACTTAAACAACACAAAACATGTAGGAAGAAAAGAATTAAGTATATCTTACCCAGAAGAGCAGGAAGAGGGGGTAGTGTTCGTATTTTAATGAATCCAAAAATTTTACCTCCGATGACAGCAAAGAAATAAAGAAACAGAATTCCAAAGAGATTTCCACCTGGGAGACACTCAGCCCCAGTTATGGACCAAACCACAGCCCAAATCAGGACCACAAATGCAACTGGAACAAAATAAAAAATAATTAATATTTAATCATCTCTCAGAAACAACTTTGCTGTTAGATCACATTTGTTTTGCTATTAAAAGTTAGCTATGACTTTTAGAAATGAAATTACTTACCTTAAAAATTAGTTTAATCATAACAATGCAGTTAATCTTTGATGGTCCCTAAACTGATGTTCTGATTTTATAGATGCTAAAATACTTTAAAATTGGTATCACGAACACAATTAAATATCAAAATCAATTTCATGAGCCTTGGTCTGCTGTGAAAGCACTTCACAGGTTCCAAACTTAAAACAAAGACTTTCACTGACTTATCTTGCATTTGCTTATTTTTCTTCAGCTATTTCAGAACCACAGTAAAATCTACTGCTGAACAGCCTGGCATTCTTCAAGCTGATGAATGCAGCTCCAGTCTAATTTTTAAAAGAATTGAAGCATCATTTTTTGGCTGAATGTGTTTGTGCAATACATTGTTACCCCTGGGAAAAAAATTCTGAAGAGGGTCATGTCTCTGAACATTTGGAGTACAAATACAGTAATGATACAGCAATCAAAGCAGGTTAATAAAGAAGGGAGAAAAATCCTGAAAAACATTATGAGAACAATGTGTGAAAATATTATAAAATATGTGAAAACATTACGCTCTTTCAAGGTTCACAAATCTCATCCAACAGTCATCCAATAAGAACAGGCACACATATATACAAAACAGAAGACTGAAGGAGAAGAAAAAAATGTGTTGACTAATGTCCTTCATTTTCACATTGTAGTTTTCATAATCTTACTTGAGGGTGACAGGTGGCAAAGGTAGACCAGTAGATTTCCAAACTTAAAAGCCTAAGAATTCCAAGTGGCTGTGGAAGCAATCAAAGACACACTAAACGTCTTTTCTTAGGAAAAATCTTAAATAATTGGCTAGCCAGGCATCTCTTTTGTGAGTTTTCAGCTTAGGACAAGTTCTAAACAAAATAGATCAGTTTGCCTTGTAGTGAGGACTCTTGGCTTTGCAAGCCTGTGGTATTAAAGACAAATTATCAACACAAAAATTAGGAGGTCTTTCTGATGAAAATAGTTTGCAGTAAAAAAACATACCTACCATAGTAAACATATGAGACTAGAGAAAAAAAAACTGTACATTCAAACCTTTGTTTCATGTTTTTTTCCCCTCTGGCTAAAACATTCAAACAATACTGTGATAAGTAAAACACAGCTATTTCCATTCATTATTTTCAAGGACAGTGGACAGATACCATCCCATTCAGAGAAACAAGCACTTCATTTGGCATTTCTCATTTTAATTAAACTCTGCCTCTCTTACCTACCATTTGTCACTGTTTGGGCCAGTAAACCCTGAGGAGGACAAGCAAATATTTGCCTCCACGTTCTTGCAGGTATTGAAGACCCTGATGCTGGTTCTGGAGGTTGTTGAGTGCAGTGGTTCAAGAGAGCAGTTTCTTCTGTTTGTGCATTCCCATCAGCACCTCTGGCATCTGCTGTTGGTCCCTGCTGAATGCAAACAAGGAGACTCCCTCAGAAGTGGCACTGTATGGATTTGAAGTAGTGTGCAACACCTAAAATCAGCTGAGATGCACTGGATCCACACTGGCTACAGATGACTACATTAACTAAACAACCACTCTAGGAATGTCCAGCTTTGACATTCCTATAGTGGAATGTCAATATATACAGCAACATATTTTAATAATATAGTGACGTATTTTTGGCATTTCTAGCCCTACTTTTTTTTTTTGCATGGCACAAAGAACTGCATGTGAGAAATTTCAGGACATTTGCCTTTTTATCTGCAACTAACAGGGCTCCTGTCCTAATAGATATAGCACCTGTGCAGTAACAGTATGTCCATATTTGATGAAGAAAAAATAATAGCAGGCCAGGCTCAGCTTGTCTTGTGTACAAAACTTAACATTTATTAATATTTTCTACAATTTGATAAGGTCCTGCTTCCAGACTGGATTTCACAATACAGTTAATGATTAGAATCATTCCAGCAAGATGGTGCTATTACTGTAACTCCTAAATAACTTCTGTTGCAAAGCCTTGAACCAAAATAACAAAACAAAGATGAAAGAAACAGCACAGCTGGCCAGCACAAGCTTTACTCACATGATCCATACTGGAAGGCTCAGGCTGGTAAGTCAAAGTAGAAATGGAGGAATACTACCCTGGAAGTTATTCCCTTGAAGTTCCTTGAAACTGTTCTCTTATACTGGTACATCTACTTATCCATATTCATAACCAAAGCACTTTTTGACCATTTTTGGATATGTCTCACTGAATTTTAGCATTATTTTTGACAAGTTAATCATCTGCCTTCCTGTATGATTATTCATGTCAGCCTATTGTCATACTGTAGACATGGAATTCTGCTTATAATGTGGTTTGGCCCTTCTCCAGTAATAGTTCCACATTTCTGATCATTTTTCTGGTCTCTTCCCTCTCTATATATATATATATTCCTTACTCAGAGTCATGATTGGAACACAAATCTCGTGAGCTTTCAGCATGGAGTTACTTGTTTACCCCATGATTCCGTGATCACCATATGCATAAAGATATGCCATATAGACATCTATATGAGATACACTCAACACTCAACATGTTTACTTTTAAGTGCCTTTGACATTAAGTATTTTATTCTTTAAAAAAAGGAAAAAAGGAAAAGGAGGGTTTTCTCTGACTAGAATGATACTTTGAGATCCTAGTTAATTACCTCACTTTGCTCATGCATGGGAATCATGCCATTTCTCTCACATACTGATGGTTCAGAATCTCCACTGTCATTTACATCTTCCTTCACCATTGTTGCAAACCTAAAGAAAGAAATAAAGGTGAAAAAGTTTAAGAGAAGCAAATAATCACTGTTTTCCAAATGGATGACTTCTCAGTGATGTTGTCTATTCCACACAGACCAGGTGGAAAAATCCTCTCAACCCAATTTCAAGTTTAGTGGGTTTTATGTCCCTCTGTATGCTGTACCTAAGAACAAGAGACAGAAACTAACCGAAGAACCATATTAAGTTCAGAAATTCAAGCACAAAAAACCCAAAACCAATATCTGAGTTTCAGAATCACTATTATCTGTGCTAACCTCTTCATTCCTTCTTAAAAGTATGGCTGTAATACATCGTTATCCATTTGTGCCTCCTTTCAGCACATAATAAAGGTTATTTGCTGTCAGAACCACTTAGCAGGACCATTAGTTCTGAAAGCATAACAGACCCTGTTTATATGTCAGTGCAAGTAACCATTCAATAAAGTTAGAACAACCATAGTTTCTAAAACACTAACAGTTTCTAAAGCTTCAGGAGGGGACATTTCCCCCTAACTTAAGCCTGACTGATCCAGGTTGATTTTCAGAGGAATTTTAAGAACGTGTTTCTGTAGATGCTACTAGTTACAAACATATTGACTATATAAGGAAGCGAAGATGCCTGTTTGAATAAAGATCAGGACTTTTCACAGCTTGCAGCCTGATTAAACATGGCTCTTTTTTACTGATTATATCCCATGGAGATACTTCTCAGAGTGGGAAATAAGATCCAAGTAATTTGTGGATAATTATCATCATATCTGCTCACTCTAACTGGTCCACTTTTTGTCCCATAGATTCTAACAAGAAATATGGCGATGCACTGTTTTGTATGTCAGATATTTTTTGGTGAACATACTTATTGTAGTTTCAGAAGTGTGCGCCATCAAGGGAGGGGCAGGCACATATCTGGAGACAAGGCTTGACAGCGTTCTCTCTTCCAGCAAAGGCTGGCATACATTCTCCATCAGCTAAATATCTTTCAAGTCATTTACATTGCTCTGGCCATAAAAAACACCAGTGAAATTAAGCCAGAACTTCCGAGCCAAGAAATTCCTTCCTTGCTAGATGGTTGGAAGTAAGTCAGAGCTGATTCTCACAATTATCAAGCCTCAAGTTTAAAATTAAATATTTGATATTTGGGAATGGCTGATACCATAAAGACAAGGGCCATTCTAACACCTATAAAGTTTGGTTTGAGCTGTTCTGATATCAAACTGGCCTGAGGCGTGATCAAGGCACAGAAGACAGAACCATAGGCAAACACATTTGAAGTGTTTTAAGTTAACAGTTTCGGTTTTTTTCCTCCCTTTTTAAAGGTAAAGTGTTGATTTACTCAATTTTCAGTACTTTTCTGTATTTTTAATAACCACTTGCAGAACAAAATAGTTGTGATCTTAGGGTTTTTTTTATGATAGCAGTGATACTTTTGGTTTGCTTTTGGTTTTGTTTTTTTTTTTAATTCTTTCATGGTGCTGGGAAGCCACAAATGCCAGACCTCCTAACTGGAATAGAAAGTATCAGCAACTTACCAGTGCCTCCCTCCTTCCCTTCACTGACCACTTTCCCAGGGTGGATTTATGTACTTAATTTTGCACTTGGTTTGGGGGCAAGCAAAGGACAGAAGGAAATTGTTCTCCATCCAGCTTTGCATGGGCAACATCCCAGATCAGTCACGTAGCCCTTGACACAGAATACATTAATACTTCTGAAAAAGGCAAAGCCACCTTGCCACAGCTTCAGCTCCTAAAAGCACAGTTCACAGCAGCGTGTGGAACAGGAAAGATTGACTGAACAGGGATATTGAATGTTCTGTTTAACAGGAATGGTTTCAGAGAGTGAATGAGGATTATAATAGTGCTGTACTCATCTGTTTTTGTGGCAGGTCTTCACTCTGTTGGAAGGATCAAGAACCTTCTTTCAGGAACTGTCCTTGGGATCAACGGGACCAAAGTGAGTGGTTAGTATACTTATGCCAGTGTGAGATGTTACACAGTGATTCGTGTCATTATTAAAATACACCATGGGATCAATATAAACAAAAATACTGAATCCAAAGTAAAGCATGGACATGAGACATGGGAAAATCTAATTATTTCATTGTATTTGTTTAAATCGCTTTGCTGTAAATTGCTGGCTTTTTGGTTTTATATATTTTTTATTATTTTGTCACTATAATTACGAATTGTATCCACTTTATATGTATAAGGAAACATGGGCTTGTGTGGGCATGAACAAACTTGGCGCTGCGGTTCCCTGCTTGCTAAGAGTGTAACCTGACAACATGTTCGAGACCTGGTGGGGGCTTGTAGCCACTGCTACTTGAGTGGTAGCCAACGTGTTCGGGCTTGCTCGGGCTTGTACCCCAGCACAGTAAGCACGACATGACCCCACCAGAAACTCCTATAAAAGGGGCAGTGACCAGGGGGAGGATGGATGTGTTGGCAGAGCGCAGACTCCTTGCGTCCCCAGCGCTGCTTGCCCGTTCCTTATCAACGAATTAATAAATTGCCTTATTGATTGACCTACCCCATTGTGGTGAGTAAATTTACAACACCAGCATGGGCCTATTCTTAGTTTGTAAAAAATAAAAAGCAAAACACAAGTCACCAAAAGTGTGCATGTTTTTAAAGAAGCTATCCCCCACGCACCTCAACACTGAATAAATACATACCTACTCTTATAACTTATTTTCGTAAGTTATAAAATGCTTTTCCGCGCATCACTATCCCATGGAAACCAGCCAGGAACAGATCTATTTTAGTACCTCCCTGTAAAATACACTTCTCTCGTTTTGAAAGTAGCAAGGTTTGTATTAGAGGGTATCATTTGTTTTTGAGTGGGTAGTGAGGGAGAGCTTAGTGACAGGGACAGCAGGCGTATGTCTATGGCATGAGCTCTGCTGCCTGGTGACTCCCGGCATCCGGCTCTGCACGCAGAAGGGGCAGAGAGCGATGCAAATGAAATACCGCAAACACCACCACAGCAACTGGCACTCAGAATAAATAACGATTAAAACACCCAAGCCATCATTATGCACAAAAAGGCGCTGTGTAAGCGCAGGAGCAGCCTCCTGCCTGCCAAGCCCGCTCTCAGTTCCCAGCCTCGCCACCCCTCCCGCTGCAGGGGCCGGGATGCAAGGAGCCAGGAGGGCACAGCACTCACCTGGGCATGGCGGGCCCCAGCCAGGGATCCGATCTGCTCCCCGCAACCTCTAGCTGGCATCTCCCGAGAGCGGAGAGCAGGAGGAAACATCCGGCTGGAACAGAGCGGGCATGGCTCCGGCTCCTCCTCCTGCTGCAGCAGCTGCTGGAGCAGCAGGCCCTCCTCCACAGCCAGGGCTGCCCCCGGCCCTCAGGGCCCTCCGCACGCCGCCGGGGTGAAGGCCGCAGGAGACCGGCCGTGGTGCGAGCTGTCAGCTTGGTGGGAGCGATGGAGCAGACCCGAGCCCATCCTAGGCTCTGGATACCGCCAGGGCACCCAGGAGGAAGATTTTGGTGCCTTTGGTAGCCAGTCCCCCATGGTACTCACTGCATGCGGTACCCACGGAAGAGGCTTTCTGTGCTGCCTTTCCCGTGGCTGTGGGAAGATGCATGGGGAAGCTACAGGCAATGCTTTATCCCGGACTGCAGCACGGGAGGAGCTGGAGATTTGGTGCAAGGGAAGGGTAAGGAGCTGTGGCTTCGTCCTGCTCGGGGTGCACGCTGACAAAATGCTCTGGGGCAGGCAGGACAATTAAAAAAAAACACCCAACCAGCCAATCCCCAAAACCACCCCAAACAAACACAACTGGCATATTTATGTTGTTCCCATCCCGGCATTACGACTTCTTCAAGATAAAGCAAGTTCATCCACCTCATTTGTAAGTGCACATGAGGTAATGAGACAAACCTTGTCTTTTTCTCAGCCCTAAATTTGCAAGCTGCACTAAGTGCATGTGAAAGCAGAGTCAAATGCCACGTTACTACTTTGCTCCTGGTATCATCACACAGAACTAAGCTGACTACAAATCCAAGAGAAAATGAAAGCATTTTTTGATAGATTAAATTTTCCAGAAGGACTGGGAATCAGGGAAGTCTATTCCTCCCTCCCCCACAAGAGAAAAGTTTGACCTAGAATCTGAAAAGTCAAAAAGCCTCTTTATATTATCACTGGGGTGGAAGGAAAACAAAAAGAATTACCCAGTTCAATTAAAAACAGACCAGGGAATTAGGTCACAAGAGCATTAAGAAGCATTTTCCTTTAATTATTCCCGCAAATCTGCTGAAAAACCTCATGACATGGGAACACATTTCAGAGTTGGAACTGTTGACACCTCCACAAAAAGCAATGCTAATCAGGCAAGAGGCCAGCAAGCTCTGCTGATTTTTACTTGTCTGGACCACCAGATTCTTGGCCTACCACTAAAAAGCCCTTTGTGCCTTTAGTGCAATTTAAAACCAGGTGGTACTTATTCTCTTGCACCACTGCTTTGACAGGCACTTGTCAAAATGGCATGCAGGCACTTTCTGTATACTGTCCACTACAATCTCCTACAATCACTTCTAAGCGAGCTTAGAAACTTGAAGTAAGTAATTATGGTCAATATGCAGTAAGTATAATGAATTTTCTCTCAGATTCTTAATTATATTTTCAGAATACAGAGTACATGTTCCATGTGTTATTGCAGTAGGGAAATAGTCTCTTTTCAAGGTAAGCCTTCTGTACCTACTACAAAAGAAGGACTTTGGCCTTTTTATTAAACTCTGAAACCATAGAAACCATGTCCTGCCAGCCTCAATTTTTAATATTTGAATTTATGTCAGTGAAAATTTTTGGAGCCATTTTGGATAACTTTGGATTTGTGCCCCAACTTGATCCTGCTTGGCTGCCAAGGTCACTTGATTGAAATACTAGATTCTCTAAAACCCCATAAAAAAACTACACAAGGTCAGAATGCTCCAACTATGATTAAAGGTAAATGTTAAACGCATAAGGAGCCAAAGAAGATAATATCCACAATACTTTTCTCATTTGTAAAATTTATATTTACATACAATTATTTTAAAATAAGAGGCCAGATTTTAACTGGATGTGTTTCATTATCTTTGAAATAAAATAATTTATGTTAATGCTTCAGCTGACATTGAAAAGCTTAAGCAATAACTTTATAAACATGGCAGCTGTTACAGAAACACACACACAACATTGTACATTTTTTCTGTGCATTGATTACTGATGAATCATATTCAGTAGCATTTAGTCCTTAATTCCCCCATCACATATATGTGTATATAATTTATAGGAAAATGTGTATTAAATTACACGGAGTTTCATTTATGAGCTAGATAAATGGAGCTATGTTAAAGGTGACCATATTTATAGGCAGTTAGACCATGTAATTCATGTTGGTTTTAAGCAGCATGTCAGCAAAACAAATGCTTTGTGAATTAAGGTTATTCATTGCCTTAGATCTCTGAGTCAGGAGCTTTGTTTTTTCCCAGAGTATGAAACTTGGCAATAATAGGTTTCTGTTTCATGAATCAAAGCTACCATGCGCTATCACAATAAAAACATCAGCACATATTCATGTAGAAACAGTCCTTTTCAGAGAAATTTTGCCTTGTGCTTTAGTGTGAACTGTATTGGTGCTTCAGAATAAGGCATAGAGCACCAAAGTGTAGCACCTAGAAACAGATTTTACAGAATTTGTCCAGTATTATTACATCATTTTGGAGAGGAATGTATTGGCTCCATCTAGAGTGGTAAAATCCACTCCTTGTGCTTTTGTGCTACAAGTCAAACATATTAATGAAGATCCAACCATGTATTTAAGAATACTCCTCTCACATATACTCTCATCCATACTTGCTGGACTATTGCCCTTACATAGTGGTTCCTGTACATGAAAATCTAATTGTGAGTATTTAATTTCCAAACACCTTGTAAGATGAGAATAAAGATAACAGTTAATTCTTTTCACTCTGATTTTGCTTAAAATACAACTCAGATTTCGTAACTTGAATAATATTTTTGGCCTTCTGAAATCTTAAACATTAAACTGTTGTTTTTTCATGTTTTTGGAGTTGCCATAAATTGAAGCCACATGAAGTATGTTTTACTTCAGTGTTTTTCTATTTAAGGAAAAGTTAATCAGTAAGATCAATCTAGAGAGAGACAGCAGCAAATTTGTTTGGAAAGACATCACATGCATGATTTCAATCTTTGCAAGAAACACCATCCTTATTTTTTGCCCATCATAGTATGAATTTCCATTTGCAGGTAGAGTCAATCACAAGCTCCATCCTCCATCGATGATTAGTTCATTACCAGTCACATAGGCAGACTGAAATTACATAAAATAAACAATGATTTCAAGTAATTTTTCATGGCTGATTACAGGGAAACACTTTTTCTTTAAATTAAAAAATCTGCTTTCTTTTTGTACACCTTTTTTATGTTTTACAAAAATACCTGAGTAAGTAATATCTAAGTAGAAACAAACATAGAAATTAAAACCTTTTACTTAATTCAAGGAAGTGTAGCAGAAGTAT
Organism: Toxostoma redivivum; assembly: GCA_013397375.1. Taxonomy (NCBI): domain Eukaryota; kingdom Metazoa; phylum Chordata; class Aves; order Passeriformes; family Mimidae; genus Toxostoma; species Toxostoma redivivum. Next base: position 666,061 of record VXBI01011148.1, read on the forward strand.
TATTAGAGGCATTAAGATGAGAATGCATCCTGAGAGTACAAATTTACAAAGGCTAGACTTCAGATATCTTACCTGCAGGCATAAATACCTCACACTATGATGTTTTTAGGTCTGTCCAGCTGAACAGAATCTGACCAGATCAGCCAATAATTATAATGGGACATGACTAAAACCTTAGATTATACAGATAGTGGGGTAAGCAACTGAGCTGTTGACATTCTTCCCTACGTCAGTGCTGAAACATGCTGAATATATTGAAAAAATGGAATTCTGTTTACACATGATTGAAAACTCTGTGAGCAGACTGGAAAAAATTCTTAGCATTGTGGAAATACTAAAACCAAGATGAAATTGAGAAACAGACTACTGTATTAATACTGTATTAATTTTAATACTGAACTAAATCCATTGAAGTATTTTGACATGGACATTAGGACTGCTGGACACATCCAGACAAATCCAGTCCAGTTTTCAGTCTCAGTAAATTTATAGCAGCATAAGTAACATTGGTGTGTGCTCATTAGTGGTGGTGGTTTTTGCAGTGGTCATCAATAGTCTGATGTGTAACAACCACAGTGGGTCTGTTGTTTTCCTTATGCTGGAATGGCAGATTCACCCTGAGCATTAGCTAAAATCTCCAGCAGCTCTACTCATTTTACCCCCTTAAAACATGATCTAGCCATGGTGCAAGCTTGGTAAAGCTGACAAGCTCATTTCTCATTCACTCTTCATTCAGGATGACCTGGGGTCAGTCAATTTGCTCAGGTGACATGAAACCACCAGGCTATGGCACCAAATACATAATGCCTTGCAATCACTGTCAACATTCAGAATATCTTTTGTATTGATGAACTCAGAAAAAGAACATTGTTTGGTTTTTGTTTTTGTAATAATCCAGCTCAAAGAGAATATAAATTGTTCTGAAACAAATACCCTCTCTACTGTGAAGCAGCAAAGTAGTATGGGATTCTGTGACAGCACATTTTATTTTATTAAATTACTTACTTCATCAGAGGCCAAGTACACAAGGAGATGGGCCACTTCTTCAGCAGTAGCCATTCTGCCAGTCTTCTGTCTGGCTAGAAAGTCTTTCAATGCCTGAATATACAAGAGAATTTGGTGTATGAAAAATAAAAAAGCAATTATTTTAACCTATTGACATGTACAAAGCAATATTGGAAACAGGCCTCTAGTCATAACTTCCCTTAATACAGTAAGTAGGGAATTTAAGCTGGGAAAACATAAAATCAACGGGGATGTGAATTTCAAGTTGAAAAAAATTAGGAGACTTTTAGAAAGCACCTAAATCTCTGGTTCCAGAATAAGGCCAACATAAAATCCATTTTCCTTGGTGGTAGATAAATCCCATGTCCTTCAAATGAGAACTTGCCATTATCTAATAAGGATGGTTTGGCATCCCAAATAACATTGAAATGCATAGGCCAGAATGCCCTATCTGTATTGTTTTTGCACTACCTTGTGGCTGGCACATGCCACAATAGAAAATATCCTCTGCTTTTGCAGTGGGTACTGTAACCAACACCTGGAGTTGCTTCCATGGATGAAAGATTCTCTGCATTCAATCAGCAGTATTATCCTTCTGAGGCTTTACTTCTGGTCAGTCCCTAAGTCTTCTGTCTCGAGTTCAAGCTGACCACACTTTCAAAGGAGACAGCAATGTTAAGTTATCCACAGCACTCTGAAATTGAGGACATTCTTAAATATGAGAAGAAGTGCAGCTATGTATTATTTTTTTAAAGAGAGTTAAACATATATACACATGTGACCAAGCTAATAATTGCTTTCTCACCTGTTCTGGGTTAGGTCGGGCTTGGATTCTTTCCTGTAAAGATGGTGTGTCCACAGTTCCTAAGCAAAATATTAAATTCAGTGTTAAAAATCAACTGCATCAGCAATCAGGGCCAAAGTTTATTTGTTCTATTTGTATGTCTTAACACCTATGTGTAACTTCATAATAGAATTCAGAAGAAAGACTGCAAAGCTACCAATAAAGCACAGTTTTAAATTTTAGTAGAAGGCAAGAATTTTGAGAATTAGATTAAATACTTTTCAGATGGTTAAACAATGGTCAGACTGTTATCTAGCTCTTACCTGCTTCTAACTTCCTAGACTGCATCTTTGAAAACAACCATTCAAATACTGTGTAATGTATGTATAAAGTGCAGATACTAGGTTAATCAGACTAAACATCCAGTTTAACCACAGAATAACAGCTTTCCTATATTAAGCCTTTCAAGCACGATCTGTTCTTGTAGACTGCTGGTAACTTTAGTTAACACTTGCAAGTCTATTTCCTTGTTGAAAAAGTCAAACTCAATCTGGCCTTCTAGCATCTGCTCCTAGTTCACAGAATAATGTAAAAACACTTACCAGGACATATGCAGTTGCATCTGATGCCTTGTTCAATGAAATCAGCAGCCACAGCCTTTGTTAGCCCAATTACTGCTGCCTTTGAAGTACTGTAGACACACCTGTTCACAACTCCTAACAGAAGGGCCGTGTTAAGGCAGCACAGAAACATAGTTAAAAAGGAAAAAAATAAAAAAATAAAGTGCCAGGATTGTTCAGTATGTACCTGCTTCTGGACTCCAGCATTTCCTATAGCAGCTGTAGCCTCTCCGTAAGGGCAGGCTAGCTAAAATGCCAACTGCCAGAATTCTATACAGGAATACACCAGAGGAAAGCACACCATCTTTCAATAGTGTAAATCTGGGGACTTGTCTAGAAAATGTAACAAGCAGCAAAGACTTAGGAAGAGGAGAAATCCATCTGTTAATCATGATCAGGCTTCTTTTGAAAGCATAGTTACAGCACTTCTGTAATTGTAATTTCTTCATTATATCTCTGAAGAACACATGTACCAAGATATCACTGAACTAATTTCTTTTTAGCTAATAAATACTGGTAAAAATGATGCTATAAAACATTGAAAAAGCTCAGAGGTAAAGGATCTTGGAGTTTCTACAATTTTCCATCTGTGTCCTTGCATTTGTATTTGAGTTGAATGTGTTCACTTTTTTTTTCCCTGATCCCTCCAGAGGATTTAGAATATCCTCTAAGTTCAAAGTTGCACAATATTTATATTATATATCCATCACCTAAAGATTTATATAAGGAACTCCAGCAATCTACTGACCTTTGATGCTGGATGCCACAGAAGACATATTTATAATATTTCCAGATTTCTGTTTAAGCATCTGCAAAAGAGTACTTATGTCACTCAAATGCAAACTATTTTTTCATCTGCAGGTCCAGCAAAAGAGCCCACAGCAACTCACAGAACAGCCCTCCACGCACTTAATACACAGGGCAACAAAGCTTAATTGGCATGGGCAGATGCCATTGACTGAAGCAGTACAGCAGTCTGAAATTCTCACTCAGTTCCTCTGAGCCAAGTCAAGATTGAAAACTATGCCAGGAAAGGACTTTTTTTGCTAGGTCGCCACCTCTCAGTCATTGCCCTCTTGTCATGACAGTAAGTTACACAACACAGACATCTGCTGATACCATCTACCAATGCAGCACCTCACCAATCCCACTCAAACTCTTCTCGCTTTGGAGAAGACTAAAGCATAACACTCTAGCATCTATGAATTGTAGCTAATTTTCTTTAAGTTAGGCATCCTAAAAACTTGATATGCCTGAAGTTGTTAAAAAACCTCGAACTTTGAAAATTAAGTTCAGCTAAGAAAAAACCCACCCCCAAACAAACTAAAAACCAAACCAACCAAGCAAAAAGAACTGGAAGAAAACTGGAAAGAGTAGTTGTCATCCAGTTATGGTCACAGCTTTTAAATCTGGCCTTTGCATTTACGGGAATGCGAACGCCTTATTAAGTCCACAAGTTTTTGTAGACCCAAACCTAGTGATTATGTAAAATTAAGAAGCATCTTCGAGCAGCTACATTCATTGAATTGTTGTGCTCTAATCAGCATGTTAGCATCAGCATCCCTGAATTTCTTCACAAGGTAGTCTCCAGAGCTGTATAAAATTCATGTTAATATACATTATTTATAAATATTTTGAAGCAGTTGTATTGTGCAGCTGTGTGCTGTAATATAATACATTAGCACTGTATTGCAATGGCTCCCTCACTGCCCTGCATAAAGTCTCGAGTATTTTATCTACCATATCCTTCAGATAAATTATCTACTTGAAATATGCAATGCAGAGAATGTTTTACAGTATGATCACAGTAATCTAAGGGCTCCCCTATCCAAAGCTGCGTGCTTGTATTTTGTATATTGTCACAGTGGCAACAACTCTGATCTCTCACACTTCAAACAATGCAGCAGAGAGTGAAAGTCAAGGGCAGCCAAGCCTTGCCTTTGGAAGGAACGTCTTGATCATTAGATACATGCTGCGAACATTGAGGTTCATCGTGAAGTCCCAGTCCTGCTCCTCACACTCCAGAATGGTTCCATGATGAACAAACCTACAATGAGTGCATGAAGTGGATTATTGTCCATGGTTTACATTTCTATGGCCTTTTTTCCACTTCTATTTTTTTCTAAGCTTGAAAATGAGGGGATAAGAGCTCTTTTGAAGAATGCAAGCACTGTATTTCTTCTGACAAGTATCAAAGAAACAAAGCAGACTTAGTATGTGCAGCAAAATTATTGACAATAGAAGAAATTAAAAAAAAAGTAGAGCACTAGCAGACTGTCAGCTTTGTTCACTGTTGTTCTAGGGGGGTCAAAGCCATCAGTACAGGGTACACATAGGGTAGGGAAAACATAAGTTACAGAGCTGTTTTATCTTAGCCTGGTTTATGTAGCTGTGCACTAAAAGTTCTGTTTTGATGAAAACACGTGAAAGTTAGTATTAGGAGTAAAAAATCCATTAAAACGTAACAAATAAAATGCATTGAAGTAATAGAAAGGAGTTCTGGAGAACAGGGAAAACTGGAAAAATAGCAAAGAGAATCTGGTTACCCTGCAATGTTACAAAGGACATCAATCTTTTCAATCTCCTTGGCCAGATTTTCTATCTGCTCCTTTTTGGTGACATCCAGAACCTGTATTTGAATGCCTAGAAAAATAATGGCATTTGTTTCAATATATTTTACTAAGGATCAGCTGTTTATTTTTCTGATGTGCTGAGGGTAGCACTTACAATTCAATTCACTCAATGATTAAGTTAGTGCAGCAGTTAATCTGGGACAGCATATAATGCTATTTAAAATTTCAGGAGAGAATTAAAATTATCAACTGTTTTAATTGTTATGCAGCATGACACAAACAGATGAGCTAGCTTAATTTACCATCAAAACATTTCAAATAAATTTGAATTTCACTATACTCTCACACAGAAGAATTATAGAACCTATACAATCATAATGAACTTTCATGCTCATTAACATAGAATAACACTTAGAACTAGTTACATGTGTCTTAGAGTGCCATTTCATGCCACATTCTCATATGTAGTTGATGATATTATGAATGAGCTTTATATGAATTAATTAATAAGGAGAAACGATTTTGCATAAATTCTTAAAATCATGAAGGCAGTCACACTGGAACGGGGTCCTGCAGAGACTATTGAGAAAATTCCATTCTTAGAGATGTTCAGAACTTGCTTAAACACAGCCCTGAGCAACTTGCTCTAACCAGTGCCACTTTGAGCACTAGATGGAATTACATGGCCTCCAGAAGTCTCACCCAGCTGATACAATTCCATGAAACACTGTAAAGCTCTCTGTAAAGCATCTGAGTGTTGTCTGACTTCAAGGGGAATTTGATTTGAAATGGATAAAAACCTGGGTTAAATGCCAGAGACACTTTTAAAGAGATTTGTGTATTCGACCAAACTACAGGCTGGTGATTAACATCCCATTGGAATTACCTCTCCTGGATAAAATTCAAAGACCTCAATGTGCCAGGTCTTGATAGATTGACTACTCATATGTCTAAAGGGTGGAAATGGCTCTGAGTATATTGGAAATTATTTCTTTCCTTGTGAGCATACTAGCAGAAGGAAAAGATGTAACACTTTCCCAAAACAGCCTCAGAAGGAACCTGAAAAGTCCTCAAGTTCCCAAACAATTACAAAGCTTGTGGTGAACTCCAGGTGGCAGACTGATATTCACACTAAAAGCTGTGCCAGCTTTGGTTTTGTGTATTTTACTGTCAGCCTTTAGTCAGAATTCATTAAATTCACTTTTTCCTCTCAAATCAAGTTAGAAGCATTTTCAGCTTTAAACTATATCGAAGTCTTATTTCAGTATTGAAAAAAAACTTTTTAATGTAATGTCACACTTGTGTCACCTGTGATTAGAAACACATCTGTGCAAAACCTGCTCCTTGAAGCATGTTTCTGTGGTGTCAGTAGAAAAACAATATTCCTGAACATTTGTACAAACGGAATAGGTGTATCTAGTGTTGCTAGAATTAAATTTCTGAAGACATACGGATTCTACAAGACAGTAAGGAATGCATTAAAAAGATAAACCAAGTATAGACCATAGAAACGCAAAACACTAGGTCTACCTTTTTGTATAGTGGGATGTTCTCTTGATCAGAGAAAAGCATTCCATGCCTTCCAGAGTGATGCACTTAATTAATAATTATAATATTAATAATGCACTTAATAATAAGACTAGCAATGCCAAAAGGGAATTGAAATGTATGCTCTTCTAGTAAACAAATTTCAGCTTCTTCCATGATGCGAGAAAATCCGTTCTTCCACATGTCTGGAATATTACTCTGATATGCTGATGTTGCAATATTTTACATGCTAAACCTCTGCTATTTCACACCACAGAATAAAGCAATGCAAACATCGAAAGAATTAGTCTGAATATTTTCCTTTTTTTCTGTCTTTTTTCAAGCTGTCCTATCCTCAAAATGTATCTCAGACAGCCTACACAAAATTTGTAAGAGCTGAACTAATGCCTGCTGTAGGGGCTTTTACCTGGATATTTCCCCAGTTCTTGCAGTTTAGACTCATTGATGTCTGTAGCAATGACTTTGGCTCCTTCTTTGGCAAAAGCCTGGAGAATATAAGAGAAGCAGTTTATATTTTGATATTCCAAATTGTACCAGAAATAAAATCTGTTTTCTTTTCAGGTGCTTTTCAGCAGCTGATCTCTCAGTTTTCATTCTGGGCATATCAGGGCACACAACTAAATAACTTTGTGTTATAAGACAGATTTAAGGTGTTTTCCCTAAAGGAAGGAATCCATAAATACAGTATAAGTACAGTAACTAGACTAAGATAATGGATATTATTATTGCCCTTATTATCTGCACTAGTAAGCAATAGGGCTAGAATTGTCTGTATTGTTAGATTTAAATGAAGTTATGAGAAATATGACAGGTAAAGACAGAAGTCATAAACCAGGATTTTTTTATTTTGAACAAAATTTTTTGTATCCAAATCATTGGATATTAAAACAATATTAAAAGCAGCATGACTTTTGATATTTAACCAGAGACATTGCTTCATTCTTGACAATCTCCTCCAAAGCCTGTGTCTTTTTATTGTGATTACTGATAAATCAACAGCTAACAAAGTAAAGTCTGTCAAAAGTATTCTGACATCTTGGACTCTAGCCTCTAATCTTCCAAGTAAGTGTTCCAAGTGCAGCTTAAGAGGATAATGACATTAAAACACACCAGCCTTCCATGGCTAGTTGGGTATTTACAAAGTAAAGCCATCAGAAAGATTACCTGCTCCTTGGACTGTGTGATTTATGTAAGAGCCAAGATCAGCAGTCTTCTGTGTTCTCAACCACATGCATGAGAAACTAACCATAACTGGCATAAATGGTACAGGAGCTTTTCCTGAGTTGTTGATTACATTACAAAGATAATAAGAAATCTGAGGTTTTTATTTGCAATGGAAAAGGGAAGTAGCAGGAGAAGAATTGGTCAAAAGGAGTTAGAAGCTAACTGGAAAGTTAATACGTACCTTGAATTCTGTTTATCAGTAATCAAACAAAATTTGTAAAGGGTTTCTTACAGGTGCTCATTGTGAACAGTGTGCTAGTATTGTGTCTTGATTATGTCGATCATGAATATAGGCAAAATACCTTGGTTTTACTGTAGGGAATACTCACAGTATCCAGCCTTAGATCAGGAAATATTCCCTCTGTCATCTTTGTTTTCTCCCAGGACAAAGCAAGAGATATTGGATAACAGGTACAGAGACTACCATATATTGTTAGAAAAGCAGCTGCAGCTGTCCTCAAATCATGCTGTTATCCTTATCTAACATCTCCACTCAGAGTTGAAGACTTTCATAAATTGAAACAGCACAAAGCCTGCATGATACAGCATAGTGGCTACATTATTCCCTGATTTTTTCACTGTGTAGGTCTGGCCTCATCTATGGTTTATTAATTCAAGAATAGGTTTGGTGCAGGTGTCATTGGACAAGGTAGAATGAGAGACCTTGCACAGGCACAGCAGAACAAACATTTTCCAACTTACAATAGCAGCTGCTCGGCCAATGCCCTGTGCTGCCGCAGACAACAGGATGATCTTCCCATCCAGCCGCCCCATGGTGCTGACCTGTGCAGGCACGGGATGGCACAGAAATGTAACAAAGATAAGCCAACATCACCCCCAGGAATCAGATGCAAATACATTCCCAAAACTAGACATGATCCAGGGTGTACCTTTGCCATCACAGCTGTCCTGTCTGGCTGCCGTGTGACCCTCAGTTATCCAGGGCTCTGAGAGGTAGGGCTGCCCCCACCTTCGTTTTTTTCTAGTTGTAAAGGACCTCAAGAAGTCAAAAGGCATTTGAGCTCAGAAGTTAAGCTTCATTATAAGAGAAATTAGATTTTTTTCTTAAACGGGGGAAAAAATCCCAGGATGAAACAGCAGTACAACAGTTGGTAATCTAGCGTTTCCACTGTCCATGGTATTCTTGGAAAGCAAGTCTGTCTTCTGTTTCTCTACAAACTTTTCAGTGTCCTAGACTGCAATACATCCCACACAATGCCCTAGCCTTGGTATCTGCCCTCAGTTGTCTTAGGAATTTTCCAGCACAGCAGGTTCCCAGCCCCAGTGAAGCAGGAAGGTGTGTGGGGAATGAAGCTGCCAGTCTTGCCTCTTGTTCCCTGTTCTCAGGGCACACTGACCATGCTTGGGGCAGTAGGGAACCTCTAGGAGCTGCTACCTTTGTCTGGATGGAGCAGCCAAAAGGCAAAATACAGCCCTGTTCAAGTGGTGTGTAAGGTTTAACCAGATACAGCATGCAAAAATGCAGACAAACAAGTAAAACCAAATGCCAAGTCTCAAAGAAGCTCCTAAAAAGTGAGATCACTGTGTTCCAGTCATAGTGTGGTATCTGGTGTTTGCTAATTGGGTTCCCCATAAGAAAACTCCTGCCTTTTCATAATCCTCTGAGCAACTTTGTCTATGTAGATACCAATGTGGAAAGGCATCATAAGAACAGTCTTTAAAATACACATAAATCCAACACACCAAGTACTTCACTGGGAAATTAGGATAAAGTTACCATAATCTTCCCTATGTTAGCAGCCAATGCTGTCCTTTAGAGATGCTCAAATCCATGCTGTGACTCAGATTACTAAGTCAAATTTACTGTCCTACTTTTTGAATCAATTATTCATTTCTCTTATTTTGATCAGAAATTCTGTTTTGTTACATGCTTTTCCTGACAAAAGTTGCAGCAAAACTGTTTTCCTGAAGGTTACAGACTCAACAAATTAAGACTTTTGAAGCAACGTCATGGAGAAATTATTTCCAAAACCCATCTGGATCACTTCAAGTACTTCCCCAAATCACCTTAACACATGGGAAGCAAAATGCATTATAAATACAGTTTCCAATCTAACAGCCAAGTTTTGTGAATATTTGCCACACCAATTCTATGAAGCATTTACAAATAAACATTAATATAGTCACTTACCAAGAGATCTCAAACAGCTTTGTTATATTTACTGACCCTTGTACAAAAGGAAGTTCTAGAGTTTTTTTTTTTTACTGGACTTGTTGGGATTTGTAGTCCAACTGCTAAGTTTCTGCTAAATTTCTCTACACCAACGTAATTTCCTGTTGAAACACTGAGATGCTGCCATCTAGTGAAACTCAGGATTCTAAAAAAGTGCGATTTTTCTGCTGCACAGGAAAGGACACAGAAGTATCACCAGCACTAGCTGACTCTCTTACAATGGGAATTCAAGAGGTCAGTAGGATTCCCACCAAAAGGCCACAAACATGTTTTTCCAAGCAATATCTTTTTGCAATATAAACTGTCAAATTCCAAACCAGGACAAAACTTTCGTGATTTTTTTATTGTTGTTGTTGTTAAATTGGTGATTTACCAGCGTATCTTTTGTTTCTAGTGGTTTAACTTGGATACATTAAAGCAGAATTAATATCGTTAAACTGAAAAAATTCTAGGACAAACTAATTTAGCTATAAGCTCACAGCAGACTTAAAGCTGCCTGATAATATTATTAAGGAATTTGGTGTCCTGCCTAAATCCAGTTAGTTTGTTCTCAGCAAAGCCACTTCTGTGGATAAACTGGGACACACATACAAAAAAGTTCAGTTTATCCTTTCTGCTAAAACTTCTGTGATAGCTTTTAAGGCTCTCTAGATCAGCTCTCTGGTAAACAAAATCCTTAATGACTTAATTTGCTAAAAGCATCTATCCTTCTGCCCCCTGAGCTTTTGCCACTTGAATCAAGCCACAGACCTGTTGCAATGTTTTTGCTTTGTTTTAGTTCAATCACCAAAAAAATAATCAAATCTAGTTGTTTCAAGCAAGTAATAATTAACAAAAAAACCCCACTGGAAATAGTATATGGAAGAGGTAGATCTATATATACACCACCTTTCCTGATTCTGGAAGAAAAAGTCAAATTTGTTTAGAACACTAAAATGCTGGAAGCCAAAGGAAATCTCATCATAGTTGGAAATAAAAAAAGTAACAAACCAAATCAAACCCAGAAAACTCCCAACCAACCTACAAAACCAAAAACAAACCACCACAAACACACCAGCACTTTGCATTTATTACTGTCAGAAAAGAAATACCTGTGGCTGTGGTCAGAAAGAAGACATTGCAGTGCCCAACTCTGTAATGGTATTTAGGACCTGTGTATTTTTGGCTCGTCATGCCTTTAAAAGCTTCCCAAAACACATTCAAGGCCAGAGATTGAGAAAAATCTTTGCAACTTCTTAGTAGGTACAGTAGCTGGCAGTTTTCAGCCATTCAAAGTAAGTAAGGGTTGGTTCTTTATTAAAGTACCTCCATCAGGTAAATAATCCTTGTGTGACTCCCCCAATTCCAGTAACTGCTGAACGCTCAGGAACATGTCAGTGTAGCCATTTGCTTGTCAGTTTGGGTGACCCAAACAGGACCTAGCATCACTGAGAGATTTATTCCTATAAAATAAGGATTATGCTTTAGGTGCAGGTATCTTTCTTAGGTATGACTTTCTCATCTCGTGATGATGATTTCATCCTTAAGGGAGTTGATCTCAGGTTCCGAGTGCACAATTCCTGTTTAGTTGGCAGTGGAGGGCATGGAAGGAAGTAAAGGGAGGAGGATCTGTGTTTTAAGCTTCAACCATTTTCTGACAGACTCAAAGAATTTAATAAAACTCTAACAACAGTAAACTTCTGCACAAGTAATTGGTGCAGAAGGTTATAGAGGATGGAGACAAGAAGGATAATTATGATGGAAGTGATGAAATCAATATAAAAGATAGTGATTTGGTAACAGACAATGTTGTAATCAGCATCCTTGGATCACAGCACAAGTGAACAGCAAAACCATTTTTACATATTTAACACATTAAATTTTATTGTTAAGTGAAAATTTCTTATATAAAAGATATAAAATGTAGGTCTCACAATACAGATAAGTAGTTTAATAAAAAAGCCCATCTTGCCCTAATGATCTGGTTTGTTTTCCCTTCACTAGGGAAGCAGAAGAGTGTTGTCCACTGCTTACTATTAAAAAAAACCCAATATGCAACTTCAGACAGGTATATTGAAAAATGATGCAAAATTCAAAGTTACTCATGGTACCATAATTGGCTGAGCTGCAGAAAGTTTTAAGGAGTTTAAGAGGAACCCTTGATTGTGTACTCTACAAACAGAAGATCAGGAACTTCAGTTGCAGTGTCCAAAAAGGTCAAGATTGTGGTGAAAAATGCAGTTTCTGTTGGCTTAAAGAAAGCATGGTATAAAAACCGCATGCTAAGAAACCAAAGAGTATTTCTTGCCAAATTAACAGCACTCTGAAGATATAAATATCAACACCCCAAAAAAGGGATGTTTTAGGAATGACAGAATGAAAAGTTTGAGACTGAGAAGTTTCACAGTAGATTAGTTTTTGATCCATTCCTTTTTCCATTTTTTTCTTCAATACATTAGCTTCTCTTTGCCATCAAAAAACATCAAAACACCAAAGTGGAACATCAGCAGATTAGCTGGTTCTGGGGCAACATCTGGTTTTCCATTTTTGTCCTCCTATTCCAACTTTCCCAGTTGTGAGAAATAAAAACTCCAAGACAGCAAAGATGGAAGAGGCTGATGGTTTTTGACCTCAAGCACTTTTCTTTTGTACGTGCAGATCCTGGCTGTAGCTACTGTAAGGGCAGCTTATGACAGAGCATCTTTACTGGGTGCTACAATCAGGAGCTTTATCTTTGTCTGAAGTCCCAAACAAGTGCTTAAGATGCTCTTCTGTGGACTCTGTGCCTGCAGGTCGTGTATCTGTACAGAAGACAAGAACATTAAAGCCTTTCTCAGTTAGACAAGCAGTAGGAATACTGTGATTTAATCTTGATTAGTGTTTTGTACATCAGCTATGAAAGCTTCCCTCTGAGGAGCTTTATGTTGTGAGGAAAGCTGTGCTATTACCAAGTTGGCCATCACAAAGCCAGCAATGAGTCATGTTCTTTCTGGAAGTCTGCTACTAATACCTCAAAAACTGGCTACTCTTCAACAAGTCTGCTGGGGCCTTCTGAAAGCTGTGAGAAGCATGAGTCACTAAAGTCAGCAGGCCAGATATAAGAAATCTGAAGTGAGGCTGAGGAACAGAAGTTATCATCAAAACAGCTACTATTGCAGCTGGAGTCAGGCAGAGTAGCAGATGCAACATCAAAGACTAAAGTCTACCATCTTGAAAAACTTCAGATAAAAGTTCACCAGCAATTAACTTTATATAGTTTTACCAGAAATCTGTGTAAACCAGTGTAAAGTTAAAAAGCAAAACATTTTAGAGCACCAGCTATGTAATAACATTTTGCTGATTCACTTTTAAAAGTCACTCATCAACACTTCCACTGCAGAAAAGGAAAAAAAAGTTTGTATATTCTTCAGCAGGTGAGGGATTCATTTTGGTATTTCAATTCTGTAGAGCATACAGAAGCCTTATGGCTCAGATGGTCAGCTTTTCAACAGTCAGATGACAGACCATTCAGGAAAACTGTCATCATGCAAGTTTCAGATCTCAGGCCATCCCTTACATTTTGCATCTTCAAATCTTATAGGACATTACCACTGTGCTACATACCTGTTAGCACACCCAAGTTGGAATTATCAAAGAAATTTGTTGGACGAGTCAGAGGCAGAGGCTTTGGTAGGTCCTGAGTCACTGTTTCCTGAGAAGCAGTTTCCTTGGAGGGTGAAGGCATTTGCTCTTTAAAGAAATATGACCCTGCCTTCTTAGGAGACTTTGGTACTATCTCTCGAGTAGTTTCTCTTGAGGATCGTTCTCTCCATTTTAGTGCTCTTTCTTTCCATTTCCTGAGTTCCTCTTTCAGTTGAAGTTCATCACTGCAAAGAAAAGAACCCCAGCATTCAATTAAGAAAAGTTTAAAGCAGTTTCTTTAAGGAAAAATTCCTGAAGAACAGACAGTTCCTATATTTTCAGATGACATATCACAGACATGGCAATACAATAGCTGTGTATCTTGGTTTCAGAGGATTTTTTTTAAGCTGAAATTCCTTCCAACACACAATTCAAGTGTATCTTCCAGCATTTACAAGATTGTTAAGAAAGCAAGCAATTTAAAGTAAAAAGGCCTTTATGAGCCATAAAACTAGTATTAAATAAAAGTTTATGATGTGAAATCTAAAATTAATGGTTACTCACTTCCATAGTCTTCCAGAAAGAAACACTAATGATGTACATAAATACTGATTTATGTCAAACAAATGATTTGACACGTTACTAGTCAGCTATCCACTTACCTCAGTAGAAGGTCATTTTGTTTCTTCAGCTGCAAGATCTCTTTCTGTAGCTTAGCTTGTTCAGATTTTAGAACAAGTATCTGTGTGCTCTGTACAATACCACTGCCACCACCACAAGTAAGGGTTATTTGGGGTTGCTGAGGATCTGCTTCTTTCAGCACTAGAAAACAGATTTATACATATGTGCGTGCATTATTTGGAGAGTGCTTAAAACCAAGCCAGTACATTTTTAAGCCTTTTCTTTCTTGTGGTCTTATATGTGAAACCTCACTGGGTTACAAGTGCCATTTCAACAGTTACTCTTTTTTTCTACACAAAACACACCTCTCAGTAGCCACACTGCCAGAGAGATATTAAGAAACATGACAGATTCTTCACCAGGCCATTTAGAGGTAAAATAGTTATTGTTCCAGTTATGTCATAGCTTTGATTAAAACTGGATATTCATATGTCAAGGAAAAAGTGGAAACATGAGCTACCACCACTGTAGATTATCCCTCCACAAGGGCAAATGTAGCTGGAGAAAAACACAAGAACTGCTGTGATTCTAATGCAGTTCATATGCAGCTAATATAAACAATTTTCCATCTCATGTTCCAGTGAGATGATTCCAATTATCCTCATACCCTTTGAATACAAGGCCTGCATCTCAATCTGGTCTTTACCCATATAACCTCAAAACTCAATGTTTAACATGAAAGAGTCCCTTCCATTTATCTTGAATTTACCAGTAACATCTTGCTCTTGGTGTGCTCTTCTCAGTTCTTCTTTTAGCTTTGTTAACTGTTGTTCTCGATGTTCTGCAAGGGCTTTATAATTAGCAAGTCTATATGAGGCAGGAAGGTAGGGAAAAAAATCAGAAGACCTCCGTTTAATAGTTATTACAGTTTCAGTTGAATTCCAGTGAGCTATCAAATACAAGACACACCCATGTTATATAAGAAAAACTACATAAACCTGGTCGTCAGTTAGATTTTAGGTAAAGTGCACCCAAAAGTTGGACTAATTATTTTTGGTGTATCCCTTCTCTCTAGTGAAGTAGAAAGTGCTTCCACTTATTGCTTTCCCCTTGCCTTCTTTTGTCAGAACAGTTATTTAATTTCTGGCTGAACATGGTTGAGAAATTTTGATGAGTGTATAGGGAAGAAGTTTTGTAAGCAACCCAAGGTACATAGAGATTTTACTTTCTCTAACCACCATAAAAACTTACAACACCTCAAGCTGAATGCTTACGTCTTATGTGGGAAAAATAAAGGGAGAAGTAGAAGCTAAGAATGAAGTAGTTGAGAACTGTAAGAAGATAAAATTTGCACTTACTTCACTTCAAAGGAGTTGGATTGTTTCATTCTTTCCAGATCACATTTTACCAATTGTGTTTTGAGATGGTCAATTTCTTCTTTGTACAGCTGAGCACCTTTATCTAATTTTGCCTGAAAATAAAATATTTAATACAAATAAGGGCTTTTTACTTAGCAACGAAATGAAGAGTTGTTTATCTTGTATCTTTACTATGATCTGCTAGATTTTGCTGTACAAGACCAGGAGCAGGAAATTATTTTTCACTAAGGTGGCTCACATTACCAACTAGCACTATAGTAGCAGTTGGTATCCTACTCTGGTGTATTACACACAACTGTATTTTAGCAAGTTTTGCTGACTTCTGTGCATATATAAATCTGGGAATTTTAAAGTAGCATGCAAATATATCACATTGAGTAAATAGTTCATGCTTCAGTTTAAAGGTTTTAAAATGTTTTAAATGTTTCAGAAACGCATCACATAGAAGCAACACAATTAGTTTCTAGTATTGTAATATGAATTCTAAATGTTGCCACTGAAGGTTGCACTGGTGGAATGTGAAACTGAAATGCTAAACAGGCAAGTGGAGTGTTTTACCCTAGGAATGCCATACAGAACAAATACAGTGACTATATAGAGCTACATTTCACCTACAACTGTTGAAAAGCATTCTTTGTCTTTCATCAGAAGAACAAGAGAGGAGTGAAGTATTTTGCTCATACCTGAAGACTCTGCTTCTCTGTTAAGGCAGTCCTGAGGCAATTACCCATCTCATTCAGTTTGGCATGCAGTTGGGTGAGCTCACTTGTCTCTGTTCTTATTCGTATCTGTGCTTCTAACTTGCTTATCCTGTCATCTTTCTCTTTGACACTTTCTCCTACTTCATTTATTACATTCTCTAACTTCTGAATTTTTACTTCCATAGCCTATTGGGATACATCAATCAATCAGTTATGACTAGTTATGTCAAAAGACAGTAACAGTAACAGCACATAGTCATATTCTTAGCAAGAACTAGCAAAAACCCAAACCACACAAAAAAATTCAACACTACAGGCTCTTTGGCAACTCTTCATTGTCCAGGTCACTGTTTTGGGTCACCTTCTAATAGTCTAGAATACTGAAGTCTAAGAAAAGAAAAAGTGCTTTGGAGAAGGGTAACTGAGACATAAACAGGAGAGAGAAAATGAATTCTCAGTTCCTGTGATTAAATAAGGGAATTCTTCTCCAACTTCATGTTTGACACAGTGAATACCATATACTTACAGGAATGATCAAGAGTATCACTCTGTTAAAGTCAATACTTCCAAAGCAAATGAAAACATTTATTATTAATTTCTAAACTGAACAACTATTTGTTTGCAGAAATCAGGCAATTAAAATAATCATGTTACAGGCAAGAGCTCAAAATTCTACTTTGAAAGTAAAAGAACTACTAAAATAAAGTGTACTATATTTGTATTGAGGTGGCATAGATTTACAGTTGCAATCAATCCTTATTTTCAGTTTGGAGTACTCTCCCTTAGAAAGCAAGCATTGAAGAAGTTTTCCTTAGAAACAATTATTGGTACCTTTTTGTTTTGTTCTGCAGCCTTTAATTTATTATGAAGCCTATAATTTTCTTCTTCTAATGCCAGGCTGGCAGAGCCACCAGGGGCCAGTTTTTCTTTTAGAGTGTTTAGATCTTGAAGCAACTCTTGATTTTTCTCTTTTCTCTGCTTTAATTCAACATCAGCATTTTTACTATAATTGGCAGTTCTGGCATCCAGCTCTGAAGAAAGTTCAAGGAGTATCTGAAAATGAGTAGCATCATACAGAATAATTTTAAATAATTTTTTAATCTGCTAGAAATATGCCAAGTAAAGAAAAAGGAAATACCTTAGCCTGTATTATTTTCACATTCTTGTTTCAATGCCCCATTTGAAAATACTTGCTGTCAGAAATGGTATCATTATCACTCAAAAGAACAGTTTCATTTCCAGAAGAGAGGGAGGCAGGAAGGGGCAGAAGAGAAGATGATAGTGTGCTGCAGGTTTACCAGTATATCTGCATTAACTCAAACTCGAATATTAGAGAAACAAAGGAACTATGTTGGGAAGACTTCTTGAATATCAGCCACAGAAAACCATAATTATTCACAGATTTTTTACTAGAATGTATTCACTGACTAAAGGAAATTAAACCTATACATTGGACTATTCTAGAAACCCGCATGTTTGACATGTTAGATAAATAAAAACTTCACAATTGTCAGGAAATGACAATATTTACTAGATTTTTGTTTGTTAAAAGCTTTGCTCCACATTAATATTAGGATCAGGGAATTCTTCCAAAAAACCTTGCCAACACTGCGAAATCCCAAAGAAGTCAAGACTGACTATTGACTCCACAGAAGAAACTTTAAAATAGGCTAAACTTAAGATTTAATCAGAAAGATGAAATCTCATTAAATCCTGTCCATGATGCACTAAACCCTGAAAAATGCTGTCCAGGTTTCCAAAAGAGGCGAGAGGTAAAAGCATAAGAAAGGAATGTAAATATAAATTTAACAGAGTTTAAAAATGGCTATGGTAGTGTTGATAAAGTCTGGCAAGAAGAGCAAAATTTTCCAGAATTCAGACTAATAAAACCCCAAATACACAATCTCCACACCCCCTCCCATTTATTACCTTGAGAGTCTTTTAGAAAGCCAGTTTCCAAGTTTGGATGCATGAGGAACCTTTAAAAAAAATCTTTTAAGTACTCCTATGTCTTACAGTTAAAGAGTAAATGCTGATAACAAATGAATGATCATTGAAGAACCTTTTTTGTGTTTTGTTTTCAATCACAGGCATTTGCAGAGTGCTTACACAAAATACATTTCTGATTCTATAACATTTAATTTTACCTTTACTTTAGGAGTCCAGAATTTGAAGACTTGCAAGAGTCTTTCATTATCTTTCTCGAATTCTTCTTTCAGTTCCTCTGCATCCCAGTGAGTTCCTGAACAAGCTTCCCAGAACTGTATTGTTTCTTTTCTAGCACTTTCTTCCTGCTGTAACTCTGCTTCTATGCAGAGAAGTTCATGTTCAATTTCTGATATATCTTTGAGAATGCTCTTAAAAAAAAAGGGAGTTAAAATTTAAATACTGTTTTGATTGTCACATGTCTAAATAGCCCTTCTGTCCTCTAAATTATCAGTATAGCAGGAAGTCTGTTTTAGCATCTAATTATCATACAAAACGAATTTTGCTAGACTTAAAATTACACCCTATTGGGAAAACAAGAAGACAATCTACATTCCTGGGGCAGGTGGAAAGGAGAAAAAAAATGTGCTTATTAGCAAAAGTTTATTCCATTGTTTTAGAATGAATCATCTTGGTATTGGATAGTATGTAAAGGGCAAAAAAGTAAATAACATTCCCACATTTTCTAATGTATTAATCTTATTTTTAGCTGCTTAATAAAGCAAAATCCTCTTATTATAGAACTAGTAGCATACAAAAATAATTCTATTCCTTCACCCCCTTTTAAGTGAAGTTTTAAGAGATACACCCAATGCCATTAGATTCCCACCACCACATGACCCCATGCCTTTGGAATGGATCTTTATGTCTATTTTTTTTCCAAATATTACCTCTGCATCCAAGTGGAAACTCTGCAGCCCTTCACTGCTGTTTAACTCTTGAGATGATACTTCATTCTCCTTCAAATTAATCTTCCTGAGACATTGTATCTGGGATTGTAAGTGATCTTGTTTTCTCTTTTCCTCAAACAATTCACTTTGATACTTGTGAACAGCAGTATGATATTCTCTTTTCTTGTTGCAAACAGAACTGAACAGAAGCTGTTGCAGAAGCACAGGATGTATCAGTGAGCCTGTTTTAAAATGGTACCCTACATCCAGCTAAAATACAGTGTTTTACACTTCAATTTATTTACTCTCTGAGCCGCTAAATGTCCAGGATAACCAACACATGAGTAAGAAAACCAGGTTCATATGTGCATTATAGTAATGTCATGTAAGCCTTTAGCTGAGACAGCACTTTTCCAGTATGCTATTTTTCATAGACTCCAAAAAAAGCCAAGTAGTCTAAAAGGCTCTAGACCGCCTTCCACAAATCTGAACTTTGAAAACAAAGTAAATTGTTCTTTGTTATATTTATTTTCTCTTGGAGTTGTGAAAGGTGCAGATGATCTATGAGAATAATATCACTCTGCTGATTTAAAACTTTCTTCTAGCAGAGTTTGCTAGTTGGATCTTAAACATCTTTAACCATGAAAGTTAAAAGCCATCTATGGAAAAAACTAAACCTAAAATGGCTGCATTGAGTTACAAAATGAGGTTCTTTGGAATATTAGCTCAACTTCCAAGTTAATGGATAATTATAGACATGACTGCCTCTCAAGAACCTCGCCCCTCTCTCTAGGCCTGTGCGTTTCCATACTCCAACCAAAAAAAAAAACAAAACCAGCCCTTAATATTTCATAGTAAATAAAAAAAAACAGAAAAAACTTAATAATTTACTGTACTTCTGCATATGTTAACTACTTGGGTAGTTTTGCAGAGTAAGCATGCATCTCCAAGCCATCTTGCATTTCTCTTTCCCCCACAGAAAAATACATTCTTAGTCATCTATTATTTGATTTATGGAGTACAGAAAGAAAATTTTATTTTCCAATTAAAATGGATTATTAATGAAATAATTTTGTGTAAAACAGCTGAACTACAGTTAAAAACTAAGTTTGATTTACATAACTAAGTAGTTCCAGTTTTCTAAGGCTGTAAAGCAATCATTATCTACTTATTTTCTCCAATGTATGGATTCTCAAAATCCAAAGCTAGAGTATATAAAAACCTAGCTGTTACCATTGAGAGCTTATTAAAAAAAAAAACCAAACCAAAATCCAAATCCAAGCGATATGAAACATCCACGTATTCAGCATTTTAAGTTGGTACCTTCAATTTGGTCAATAACTTCTGGAGACGAGTGTTCATTTCCTCATTTTTAGTTTGAAGTGTTTTGACTTGTTTTCTCTGCTCCAATGTAAGCTGAGGCAGTATCACAGCTAGCAGTGCTTTCTGACGACTCAGTTCACTCTTTAGCTTAAGAGACACTGTAGAGAGACATTCATATCTCTTCCCCATGGTTGGGAATTTCTCAAGAAGCTCCTAAATGCAAGTGAAACAAATTAAGGAAAAGTGTGATGAACTATAAATAGAAACATAAAATACATGACCTGACTCCAGGACTAACCCCTACAGTATGTACTGGTTTTACAAGAGGAAAAGTTGTTATGATTAAGACTTCAGTTTTAACTTTGCCACAGGGATATGACAAAAGCACAAATCCAGGCACAAACCCAGATAATTTCTTAGTCTTCCAGCAAGTAAATTTACAAGCTCACATTTTTTTTAGGGTTTAGGTTGCCTGGCCACATCAAGACTTGTAAATCAGGCAAGAAAAAAATTCTTGCCTGTTCACAAGTTTGCCAGCTGGCCTTCCCCTCAGGATGGAATTCTAGGTTTATCTGCTTCTCCTTTCTTGAAGGAAAGGGCTCATGAAGTGGGTCCTTACACTCTGCCATGAAAAGGAAGGTGTGAACAAGCAGTGAGGAGGCTCAGTAGTGCTACAGACTTGAAGACCCTGTAAACTGCAACTCCAGGATCATGTTTAATTATGTCTGTGTTACACATTTTAAAATATGTATAAAACTCCCCTGACATACTCTCTCCATCATTAGTTCTTACTTGAAAGAACCAAAATTCACCAGTTTTCTTAACTCTTCACCTCACAGTAAAAACTCTGGAACACCAGGAAGAGGGGAAAAAACATCCTATCAATTACGGAAGCCAGAAGGGGAGAGTGTTCTTAAAAGGGATCAGCTGATGTTAACTTCCTTCATTATGATTTAACTTGATCAGTTGTGCTGGTATTTTGTTTTCCACTGGATTGTGGTTCATAAAGAAAGTTCTATGTTGTTGTAGGGTTTGAGCTCTGCTCCTTGTAGTTTTAGGATTGTAAGGGTTTATTTTGTTGAGTTGTAGTTTATTTCTTCATTGTAATTTGGTATTTTGGGGTTACAGGGCTTTGTTGTTGGTTGTAGTTTACTTTTTCATTGTAACTTCATTTCTTGTTGTTTGGATGCCAGATATGATGATGCAGAGTGATGCAGAGTCCACAGGCGGTGCAAAGGAGAGCCCTTTATTGCAAAACCCAGCCCTTTTTAGGCAGTTAGCTGGTTATCAGTTTACATAGTTTTAAGGCACAAGCAGTCCAAGTCAACCAACCCCCATACACCATGACGTGGANGCAGCCCAAGTCAACCAACCCCCATACACCATGACGTGGACACGAGGCAATCACACAGCACAGCTCTCACGTCTCTCTACCCCTGTTCCAGCTGAGTCACTCTCCCATAGCTCTCTTCTACTCAGGCAAAGTAGCAAGCCTGAGCCATGATTTTACAAGAGTAACAAGGCCCTTATTTTATAAGGTTTTACCTATATGCAACAATACACATCGATAAATCCTGGTTTATGTTGGCTTTTGGAAGGTTACTAGTAATTCCTATATCTGTGTGAAAATATAGTCAGGATAGCTAACTAACAAAAGGTCTGAGGAATTCCTAGTTTGAGGGCAGAAGTATTTCAATGAAATTAATTTATTTGACACCAAATTAGTATTTGATGGGGAATAACGGAAGGGAGGATTTGAAGGATTTTACAAAACCAAAGTGCTTCTGTTTGAGGTTCAACAAGGGGAACTGCTGGGTCACAACACCCCCCATTCAATGCTACAGGCTGGGGGAATAGTGTCCGGAAAGCTTCCCAGCAGGAAAGGACCTGGGGGTGCTGGTCAACAGCTGGCAGAAAGTGAGGCAGTGTATGCCCCAGAGGCCAAGAAGGCCAATGGCATCCTAGCTTGTGTCAGGAATAGTGCGGCCAGCAGGACTAGGAAATGGATTGGCACTAGCAAGGCCACACCTCAAATTCTGTGCTCAGCTCTGAGCCCCTCACTGCAAGAAGGACACTGAGGGGCTGGAGCGTGTCCAGAGAAGGGCAGTGGGGCTGGGGAAGGTCTGGAGCACAAGTCCTGTGAGCAGAGCTGAGGGAGCTGGGGGTTTTAGCCTGGAGAAGAGGCAGCTCAGGGGGCACTGCCCTGCTCTGCAGCTCCCTGACAGGAGGGTGTAGCCTGGTGGGGGTCAGCCTCTTTTCTCCAGTAACATGTGATAAGTTGCACTGGGGGAGGTTTAGACTGGTTATTAGGAAAAATTTCTCAACTAAAAAGGCTGTCAAGTACTGGAACAGGCCGCCCAGGGAAGTGGTGGAATCGCCATCCCTGGAGCCCCTTCAAAGATGTGTACATCTGGCACTTAGGGACATGGTTTAGAAGTGATCATGGCAGTGCTGGTTTAAGGGTTGAAATCTATCACCTAAGAAGTCTTTTCCAACTTAAATGATTGTATAATCCTACGTGGCTAGTTATTTTCATTGGGGTGGCTGGACAGTAATGAAAGCAAGTGAGATGTTCTGTGAACACTAAATGGAGCTTCCCAGTTGACACAAGATGTGCAGTCATGGAACAACAGCAGCAAATTAACTGATCCCATGGTATACAGCATCTTAGCAAGATATGCAAACTATTCTACACATAATTCACAAAAGGCTTATGCTCCATGACAAGTGTCAGTAAGTTCCTGTGTGCATCCTTAAAATAAGCAGAAAAATAAGCTTACCTTAATCTTCAAGGTTTTTTCTTTCAAGCTATCACCAGCCACCTGCTCTGCAATATCCACTGGGTTTACCTGAATAGACACATTATTCGGGTTTCTGTGCTCCAGTTGCTCTAAAGCATCTTTCAGTTTTGCCTTTGTTTCAATACACTAAGAAAAAAAAAGCACACATATTTAAGTAACATTGAAGAAGAGAAGTTATGAGGAACTCAGGTATGCAAATTGTAACACTCACCATATTAGAATTTCTTTGCAATTCTGTCTTGAGTTGGTCCCGCTCAGACCTGACATCCTGAAGAAGTTTTTGTAGCTCATCTTTTTCTTGATGAACTGATGAGATGTGTTCTTTAAACTGTAAAGAGTGACTAGTTCTTTCAGCTAATAACTGGTCCTTCTCACAAGATACACTATTTAGCGTCTCAGTTAACTGTTGAATCTACAGTGAGCAGTGGAGAAAAACGCAAATCATAATGTGGTGGTCGTGGTCTTTCCACACCCTAACTCAAATCAGTTGTGTAAAATACAAAAATCACAACTTTTAATTACTAAAATTCACACTTGCACAAAGAAAAGTTTAAAACCAATTATGATGTTCTAATAACAGAAAAAAATTTACAAGGAAGAGGAATGGCATGACACCAAAAAAGTCTAAAACAGTCAAATCTGGTCTTCTGTAAAGCAAGAGGAATCAAAGGAAAAGGCAATCAACCTATGCCTATATCACAAGAAAATTAAAATAAATAGAAGATGACCATAAAAAATGGATAATATCATTACATTTCTTCTACCCAAGAGTAATATTTGTTCAACAGAAGCAATCCTCAATTCTACTCTTTGATCTACAGAGGAAGAATCTGACAGGTGAAAAGCTCAAAAGCAAACACTTGGAAAAAAATGAGTTGGCAAAAACAAAGTTCAAGACGTACAAATATTGACTGGCATTCACAAAGTGTGAAAGCACCAACGATTCAAAACCCAGTTAAGTTCATGCTGACTACAAAGGGCCTTTTAGAAAGTTAGAGTACATGTTCTAGTACCAATCATTATATTAAATATGCAAACATACGATAAATTCACATTCATTCCAAAGCTGGACCAATCCACTGGATTGCAAGCTGAGAGAAGTTGAGGATGTTATAACTAAATATCAGTAAAGCACCTTAGACAAAATCCTTTGCCCATGTTCATGTTTGCTTACCAACCATAAAAACGATGTGCTGAGAATTA
>VXBI01011149.1:0-38535 GCA_013397375.1 Toxostoma redivivum
TCCGATAATCCTGTTATTGTGAAAATGAACTGCAGAACTGTGGAACTGTGAAACTGTGGAACTGTGGACTGTTGTGAAATATTGTTAAGATAGTTAAAGATAATAGGGTTTTGGGTTTTTTCTTCCTTTTCATTTTTGGTAAGGAAAGAAACCAGGTTCAAAGACACTCCTTGGGAAATGTTTTCAGGTCTCTTGAGTCGTGTTTGTTCTCTTTTTGCGATTACAAACACTTCTTTTTTTCTTTTAAACTAAAAGGGGGACCTGTGGTCAGAGAGACATCTAGCGAGCTAGCTTGGAGAAGTATTTCTCACAAGTTTGAAGTATTTCTCACAAGGTTCTCAGGGTGATAAGGAGAAAGTTCCCAAGGTGATAACATCGTCAAAACCAGGTTGGAATCCGTGAAAAACAAGTTGGAAAAATAAGAAGGAATTTACAACAAGGATGGACACCTGGTGTTTTTCTGTGGGACACATCCTAGGAGATGTTTTCCTGGATGTTTGTCCCAGTGGACCAATGAACTACGGTTCTGTTCCGTGCATTGGAACATGCTTTAAATATGGGCTCTCGGTTCAATAAAATCGGCTTCTTTTCCCAAAAGGAGTCCATGTGCTTTGCTGTTCCTTTTGTCTTTTTCTCCTTTTATTTAGGTCCAATACCACACACATTCACCTCTAAGTCACCTTGAATAGAAGTCAATAAGAGCTAAAGACAGGCTTACAGACTTTTCCAAGTGCCTGACCTAAACTGGAGTTAAGATTCTGGTCTCTAATTGAGTTGAATACCACTGCAAAAGGGCTTCTTTTAGAAAATCTTGTTCAAATTAAAAGTAACCCAAACTGGCTCCAGTCCTAAACTGTAAACATAATTAAATATTCTGATCAAATGGCTTCTATGATTACAAATAATAAATAATCACAAGCTTTCTGTTAAAAAAAAAAAAAAAAAAAAACAGTATCTGAGGGAAAGCACCAGAAATGCTGACAAAACAACAAAGACAGATAGTGGGCTGAGGGAGGTTCTTCAGCTACCTGCAAGACCAAACTGTTCTTTGAAATGATGTATAGTTGGAAAGTTATGGCAAAGTATAGGTCAGACATAAACAGAAACATAATTCAAAAGGTGAAGAAATTCATATTTTACAGAGTATACTCCCTAAGGACTTAGCAAAAGATCACTGCTGTAATATTGAGCTGAGGAAACACTCCGAGGAAGACATCAGTAAGATGCATTTGACTCCCTGCTTCTCTCCCTCCCATTACCCCAAGCTGAATTAGCGGTCACAACTATAGCATCCACAGGTTGGGGGGACTTGAGATGGCCAAACTGATCTACATGTCCTTCTTCCCCTCTTTCCTTTCAGTGTCTTTTGTGGACAGCTGAAGTGGAGGGATTATGACTACCAGGATAACACTAGAATATCTCAACTGTGTGTTTGAGGAGGCTTTTGTGTTGCCCAAATAGGACAGCAAGATTGATCATTACATATCCAATGTTAAATAAACATATGAGGGGCAAAGGCATGGTAATGTATCTTGTCTCAGGGACACTTCATTTTAGAGTAAATTGCTGCTTTGCATCTGCTATCAACTTCATATTAAACTCAAAGCATTTCCATTAACCTTTCCCCTACAAATTTAAACCTTGGGAGGGGTTTATGTGTGACACTATTGTAAAGCATGTTGCAGTAGTGGAAAAATACGTTACATGGAACAAATCAGTAGGTTAAAGCCTCCACTCTATTTTTCCAAACAAATACTCTTTTCCATTAACCATGGCACTGGAATCCTGTACCACAGACTTTGAGGCTGATTATGGGGAACTGTTTTTAAATATTACTTCTGAATTTCTCTTTTTAACTAACCAGTGGGACATTCTTAAAATGGTATTCTTAAAATACCATCAAATTATTTCCCTTGTTTAATATAAATAACAACACTTCTTGAAATGTTCAGCTTCTTGTCCACACCCAATTTGCTGAAAGGTCAGAATTAGATCCACTAGGGATTCACACTGGATAATTTTTCAGTGTGTTATAACCAATAACTGTCAAGTAGCACAGTTAAATCTTAAATAGGATTCTACAGACCTCAAGCAAAATTCCTATTGAAGTCACAAAAATTTTTCTTGAGAAAAGACCAAGGGCTAAAACTGTTGAAAGAAATAATAATTTTATGAAGCCCTGCTGGCCAGTTTACACATTAGATAAACTGGTGTTGGAACTGGCAGGCTGTTTGGACAGGAATGGAAAAACACAATTAGACCTTATTCAGCTACTGCAAAATCTTATCTCTGGAAATCAAATTTTGCACATGTAGGGGGACACCAGAAAGCCCTAGTACTGAAACAACTTACGAAAACTACATTGATTCAAAAGAATGGTTAAATATAGTTCTAATAGTCCTGAATAAAGTCCTACTGCAATGTATACTTATCTTCAGGTACATGCTTCTGTGTACATGGTTCAAGATACTAATGAACACAAAGTTTTCTATTAACAGTACTTTCTAAACTAAGAAATAGAAAACTTCAAGAAGACTTGTAGCCACAGATGTTTGACACTCATAGGAAAAGCAGCATGAGCTGACAAAAATACTGCTTCTACAGAGAAATCAGATGCAGAGCAAAATGCTCCAAATGACAGAAAAAGTAGCAAGGAGTTTCAGAGTCTCTGAGGTAACAGGAAATTGTGAAATGATGGTACACACCATGAAACCCTAATTTCAAACACTGCATTTTATTCCTCTTAGTTTGCCACCTCCTTCTCCTTCTCCTTCTCCTTCTCCTTCTCCTTCTCCTTCTCCTTCTCCTTCTCCTTCTCCTTCTCCTTCTCCTTTCTTCACAGAATATGTAGATAGTCTGACTACAGGCAGCAGAGATATAAAAAGTATGTTTTAAGAAGAGGGACTTCCAAGCCATCTTAGAACACAATCATTGCATAGAGACAGATTATGATGGTGAGAGAAGGGAAAGGCAACGCGTCACCTTCAATAGCCAATTTTCTCCATAGTCAAAATATCAGACAGAATGCCTCTGATGGGCTTCAGGCTGCAGCTGACTTTTAATGGAACCTTTCCTCATTTGTACATTTCAGAGTAAAATCAAGTTCAATAATAAAACCCTAACTTTTGTCACAGAAGTTTATGCATTAGAAACTTTATCTCACAACTCTGAGATAAAGATTCTTTCATCTCAAGAAAGGATGTATCAATTACAAAACTTACCTTCTTTACATATCTGAAATGTGTAAGTTGAGAAATAATTACTTGGATTTATAGCTGTTCAGTGGAGTAGAACCAGGACTATTTTGCTCAATATTTTCCCTACCATTTGGAATAAAATTTTTGCTAATAGTATTGTTAGTATTCAGGAGTAGGTTGCTTTAGAGTACTCTAGTTTATCCTATCATACATATAAAATTGAACAAATACAGTAAGATCAAATTGAACATTTCATAGAATGGGCATAAGTGTGGATTTGATGGTTGCTAATATCAATTTCATAACATATTCTCTCACTTTGCTACAGCAAACCTGCAATGCTTGGGCCAGGCAGACGCAGAATGCATCAAAGTACTACCTTAGGGCAAGGAATACTATGTGATGTTTCATTATAAACTCAGGGAAGCAAGCTACATCCTTGACATATTCTGCTTGCAGACATTGTTGAGGTAATTGATAATTCTTTATGTCTTATATGAGGATCACCAGAGGAAATCTCTGGAACTAATCATTAATCAAACAAAAGCATAAACACAGAGCTAGAATTTTCGAAATGGTGCCAAAAGCATTTGTGGAAATTTGCAGTGACAACCAGGGCTGGCATTCGAGGCCTAATTTGGTCACAGCTAAGGATAATGCAAAGTGTCATTTTTGCACCAGTTCTGCCATTGTGATAAAAAGATAATTATCTGTCAATCCACTAGAAGTCTTCCTACTTCAGTGATTTAGATGTACCAGATATAATTTGAAATTCATTACATGAAGAGCTCCCTAAAAAAGAGACTACCTCATAAGAAAAACAATTGGTGACATCCTGCTCAACAGGTTTCTGTAATGGAATTCTCATTTACACCCACACCAGTCTGGTGACTGGACTGGTGGAAAACAGGTCTTTGTTTCTCCAGATCAGCCATCACTTACAGGCAAAGACTCTCACACCTTCCTGGATGCTCCAATACAACCCTTATTGTGCATACAGACACAACCACAGATGATTTATGGATCATGCTACACTCAGGGTAGGCTCACAGATAAATAAGTCCTGGTAGGACAGCACTAGTTCCAGGTACTTTGCCACTTCTTTCCAGGGAAATCAAAGACAAAAGCCAGTATTTAGCTTACACTGGATGCTCAGGCAAAACTTAAGTCATATGACATTAAAGAAATTACTCAGATGAAGAAAAGAACATTCAAACATTTAACTCTCAGGAGCATATTTAGAAAATTTAGAGGAATCATGACTTAAAGCATCATACTTAGGTGAAGATGTGTTTTCTCCATACATCTATCTGATAAGCACCATAAACATTAGTGTATCGCTATAAGGATGATGAATGTAAGATAATGCCTTTGTTTCCATGCCAAACAACCCAGACAACAATCTAGTCTCTGCTCAGAATTCTATCACACTCCTTTCTTTTCACTTTTGTTCTATGTTATATTTAAGTCAAAAAAATAAAACGATGCATTATCACATACATGTAATTTATGGTCTAGACTCCCAGTGTTAATGAGATTCAGCAATAACAAAGAGAGAATGGCTTTGAATACTAAGTTTCCAATTGTTTGAGATGTAGCACTGCTTAATTTAGTTTTATTAATTTATTTTAAAAGTGCTTACAAAGTATTTTATCACTTGCTGTTTCAAATATGGGAATAGAAGTTTGCATTAGGAGTTTTTAGGAGATTAGTAATCAGATTTCCTGCACTCACTGTGAAATTTATGTGATATATTTATAAATCAACACTAGATGTGTATAAGTGCTTCCTGCCTCTTGTCTGAGAGTGAATGCTGCAACATGAGTCATAATTATTCAGGACACAATTTATGATATCCTACATTTCCTTTTGGTCAGCAGCAGTACTTCAGAAAGGTGCTTCTGGGGTATAAGTATAGATGAAATGACCAGTGTACTTCAGGGATTGTCTACTCTTCTATATTCTAGAAAAACATTTATGATCAGAACAGCTAGAATTGAAGACAGATTAAAAGACCTGATAATGGGCCTTTTTCTCCAAAGCACCTCCAAAAGGGACCTTCATAGTTGGGCATTCTTAGCTGCCCTTGTACATGTGCAACTTAAACGGCTACTTATTGTCACAGTGCTTAGCTCCTCAGCCTCAGAGTGTTGCATATGGGTAAAACCTTACAAAATAAAGGCCCTTGTAAAATCATGGCTCAGGCCCGCTGTTTTGGCTGGGTACAGCTAAGAGCAGGCTTGACAGGTATCTATGAGAATCAGCCTGTCAGCCTGTCCCATGGGAGCCAACTCACATTCTGTGAGAAAAGGGCCTCATAATCATATGAAACATCTTCCCAGGAGACAACAATGTAAACATCTTTTAGAGAAGAAAGTATTTACAAGCACGTACACTAGCAACTACTAACCAATGAACTGACTAGCAAAAAGTAACCAATTAGAATTAAATACGATGTTTTTAGAAAACCATATAAATATGAGCTGTGAACAATAAAGGTGGCTATTATGCATGAAGAAACAAGTATCTTGTCCATCTCTACAGTGACATCTGGTGACCAACGACGTGATAATACCCAGCGGCGGGAAAGACCGCGGCGGGGATGGAGCTTTGCAGAAGATACGCGCACCACCGAGTCTCGGAAGATATGCCATCACCGAGTCGTGGAAGAGAGTCTGGACTTCAATTTTGAAAAGGTGAGCTACTGGAAAAAATGGGAACGCAGGTATCTACCGAAGAAAAAGCTATAGTGAATATATGGATGCTGAAAACTGTTATTATGGTTTAAAAGCCAAGGCCTGGCCCCTGACTCAACAAATGTATTTAGTCAAGCTGGGAGCGGGCGGGAGAATTTATTTTTGAGTTGGCTTCTCGTGGTGATGAGACTGCTAAAAATATTATGACCACTTTGTTTTGGTCACTTTAAAACTACTAAAGGCAGAAAGAGATGCAAAATTACTAACCGAAGAACCCCAGATACCTAGTCGTGGAGAAGGAACTGGGAAAGCGGATGCCGCGCCAAGCTCACAAAAAAGAAAGGGGACCAAGAACCAGAACTGGAACTACTCGCGCCGCGCGCGCCTGCGCAGAACGCAGAATTGCGGCGTGCGCCTGCGTGGGGCGCAGAATCATCTGTGCCTCGCGGCGCACTGTGCGCGTTTTGTCGTATATCCCGTTTCCAGAAACTCGTTCTGTAGCGAACCTGGGCGCGGATCCAAGATATGGATCTTGAGAATGGATCCAAGACACCATCCTGAGAACGGATCCGCAGAATGGAACCAGGGAACGGATCGATCCCCCTATCCATGCTTGGCCCCATGACAGGCATTGGTCCCCCGGGCTTGAAAGGCCCCTCCCCAGCCCACCCCCCTGTCTCGTCAGAGCTCTGCCGCCTCCTCCCGAGCCTGGGCGACAGCATCAACCTGTGTCGAGCCCCCGCCTGGTACAACCCCCCGCCACGAGATGTGCCCCCCCCCCGTTTGGCACTTGCCAGAAGCCGCCGATCAGCTCTGTTGCACGGCAAGATCATACATACATACATACATACATACAAAATGCTGAAGCTAGGGCACATCGTTAATCAGAATGCCTCGAAGACGCATTGAAACACATATGTTAAAATTAACCTTGTTTTCAGTGAACTGTGACTTTTAATAGGATTGGTTACTGGAGAGATTTAAAGCTGTCTGTGTGTGACGTAGCAAGACCTAACTTTAACAGAAATGCTGATATATTGAATGATTGATAGAATTTACTATTGTAAACTCCCTATACATTTACTAATGTATACTCCCTTTTCAAGAATTTTGATTTAAAAGTCTGATTGCACTAAATTAACACTGGTTCTTTGCTAACTTAAAATGGTGTTAGCTATTACTACGATGATTAGAAACTTATATACTTTAAAAATATTGCAAGTGGATGCCCCCAGTTGAATGCTGAATTAAAAAGTTCGGGGGACCCCTCTTTGCAAATATTTTAGGAGGATGTAGAACAGCAATTAATTTTCAAGCCTGGACTGCGTCATAAATCAAACATTCCTCTGTTCTCTTGAAGACAATACTTGAATTTTATATACAGCAGTTATTTGACACTTAGCTATAATTAGTACATGAANATCTTGTCCATCTCTACAGTGACATCTGGTGACCAACGACGTGATAATACCCAGCGGCGGGAAAGACCGCGGCGGGGATGGAGCTTTGCAGAAGATACGCGCACCACCGAGTCTCGGAAGATATGCCATCACCGAGTCGTGGAAGAGAGTCTGGACTTCAATTTTGAAAAGGTGAGCTACTGGAAAAAATGGGAACGCAGGTATCTACCGAAGAAAAAGCTATAGTGAATATATGGATGCTGAAAACTGTTATTATGGTTTAAAAGCCAAGGCCTGGCCCCTGACTCAACAAATGTATTTAGTCAAGCTGGGAGCGGGCGGGAGAATTTATTTTTGAGTTGGCTTCTCGTGGTGATGAGACTGCTAAAAATATTATGACCACTTTGTTTTGGTCACTTTAAAACTACTAAAGGCAGAAAGAGATGCAAAATTACTAACCGAAGAACCCCAGATACCTAGTCGTGGAGAAGGAACTGGGAAAGCGGATGCCGCGCCAAGCTCACAAAAAAGAAAGGGGACCAAGAACCAGAACTGGAACTACTCGCGCCGCGCGCGCCTGCGCAGAACGCAGAATTGCGGCGTGCGCCTGCGTGGGGCGCAGAATCATCTGTGCCTCGCGGCGCACTGTGCGCGTTTTGTCGTATATCCCGTTTCCAGAAACTCGTTCTGTAGCGAACCTGGGCGCGGATCCAAGATATGGATCTTGAGAATGGATCCAAGACACCATCCTGAGAACGGATCCGCAGAATGGAACCAGGGAACGGATCGATCCCCCTATCCATGCTTGGCCCCATGACAGGCATTGGTCCCCCGGGCTTGAAAGGCCCCTCCCCAGCCCACCCCCCTGTCTCGTCAGAGCTCTGCCGCCTCCTCCCGAGCNCGCCACTAGAAAGGCAGGCAAAATTATGTTAACTTTAACCATTTGCTTGCTTTTTACCCCATAATTTTAATCAGGTAATTTTATTGTGAATCTTTTTGGCATAAAAACACATGTGGCAACATTTCAGATCAATGTAGCTATTTAGAGATTCACGAGTGGTCATTTTTCCTTACCACTTTGAAATTGGACTTAATATCAAAACAGTTTCTTGCTGTTTTAGCCTTCAATATTTATATGCTGTTACCTTTAGTGGGCCAAGCTGAAATCTATTGTACAGGCCCCTGCAAATGGAGCATGTTTGAAAGGCACTTTGCCAAAATCTACACTGTTGTCATTTTTTTTTTTTTGAGTAAAGCTGCACTTAAAAAAAAAATCTGTCAAGGTTATACATACACCAGGAAAATCGTCACTACAAATAAGTAATTTTCAATAATATTTGCACTTACCTTAAGTTATTCTCAAAACTAAATTACATAAAATCACAACATTCTTGTCACACCTTTATAATCTCTCCAGTAAATTCATGTTGCTCTATTTCAGTCACAGAACAGTTATAACCTTCATATTGTTCTTTGATGTTTAACTGTTGTATGACAGATTTCCAATAACTTTTTTGTAATGATAACCAAAATTAGTTAAATTCTACTGTATTTGGAACTTTTAAAGAGACACTCTCAACTCTAGTTTTATTAAATTTCAGTGATGTTAATTTTCAGTTCTGTTTCAATTCTGTATAGTTTAAGTGATGATAAGATTCAGTTCTCTTGAATTTAAGTGATGTTAGGTTTACCTTCTGTTAATTTGAAGTTCTGTTACACTTAAGTTCTTCCAGGTTAAGATTCTGCTAAGTTAAGTTTTATTAAGTAAATTTTTGTTAAGATTAATTTCTGTCAAAATTAATTTCTGTTAAGTTGAAGTGTTGCTAAATTGAAACAAACTCAAGTTTAAGTGTTGCTCAGTTTAAGTTATTTTAAGTTCTGTTTAAGTTTTATTAAGATCAATTTCTATTCAGTTTCAATAATGTTAACTTTCAGTTCTCTTGGGTGTATTTTTTGTTATATTTATATTATATATAAGTGACATTGAATTTCACTGAAATTAGTTTTAAGTTCTGTTAAAATAGTCTTGTTTAAATTATAAGATGCAATTCTTTTATTATAGAAATCAGTAATGTGAAGTTTACATGCAACTAACATCTAATGAGGTTCATTTAAATTACAAGGTACTGTTATTTTGTTATAGAGATATGATGGAACCGTCTAAAACCATGATGATGAAACATTGGTAAAGATATAAGAAGATACAGTTTATTAGATCCTTGATTTCATTGAAGATTCTATAGGTAGAAATACTTGTACTGGTTAATTAGCATAGCCATTTACAAGAAAGTTTTATCTTCTGTAGGTAACACAGAAGAATGAGTAATAATTCCAGATTATGGCTGTTATAGTTGTAAGCTATTTAGTGCTTTCTTTTTCACTTTAATGTCATATATCCATAAATGTCTAGGAAAACCTTATCTCAACTTGTTAAGACAGTTACTGCTGATGTATTAATCTCATAACATAAGGCACTGATCTTTTATAACAGGCATTATCCATAAGATATAATTTAAGGTTACATATATACATTACTTTAGTTATTTGCAGTTTGTTCATGGTACCATTGATTATTTAGCTAAGGATAAATAACAAAGCTGGCTGCTTTACAAACTTTAACATATCTTTGTGTAGCTACCTGCAGACATGTATCATTTTAAGAAACTTTCCTGACTGCTATTACTGAGAGGCTTGTTTCTAAGATATGTTAGGGAGACCCTTACAGTTAAGGCCTGGACTCTGGCGAAGCCCTGGCTGTACTTGGTCAGGAAGTATGCCAACAGACTCAGGTGTTTTCTGCACCAAAACAATACTCAGGTCACTTTGACTTGCCGATTTGGACTTTTAACAGCTGGACCCGCTTTTGAAGTGAACTTGGAGACCTTACCTGGGAATGGTTTTCCAGGTCTTCACTGTGAAACGAGGCTTGCCAGCTGAGGCCAGCTGTTGCAGACTATGGGTGATGGCACAGTATATAGGGAATTGATGATGTATTGTTCTAAATCAACATTCTATCTCTCATTTGCTACTAATTATGTGCATTACCTATTTCTGCCTAGTGTAAGGTTATTGTTTTACCACATGTATTGTTTAGCTTTTATGTTGCCTTCATGTTCGTAATGAGAGACACGCATGTTGTTGAAAAAACAAAAAAGGAAGGAATATGGCTCCTCAAGAACGTTTAAAGAATGCAATATTTATACTAAAAATTTTGAAAGCAGATCATCCAATTTGATTCCCAGCAGAGGGATGCTGCTCTGAAGATTTGCATGTGCAGAACCAATTTCCAAAAGCTTCTATGTAAACATCCTCAGTTGAGTGTGCAATGGCAAGGCTTAGCTGAATTACTAACCTAGGGAGAAGGCATGCATGTGTTTTATTGCCAACAGGTCTAAAGTGGTTACCTGCTGCTCATCTGGACAAACATCGATCACCTCTGAGAAAATGAGGCCCAGAGAGAAGAAGAATGACCTAATCACCATCCAGCCCTCATGGCCAAGGCAGGAACAGAAGTAGGACTGCCAGGACATGGCTGTGTCTGAAGGCTTACAGAGGTAACCTGCCAACAGAGGCCTTATGTCCTACTGCACTCACCACCATGGTATTGTGTTCCTACTAACCTTCTTCACTTATTTCCTGTTTTGTTCTTCCAGAAAGACATTCAGTAGTGTCAAAGTCAACACTTCCAGCTAATGGACGTGCTCCTGCCTAAAGAGCAGGTCCCTTGAACTCCAGCCACATGAACTTTAAAAAAGTAGCCATTTGTTTCCACTTCCTAGGAGACCTTGGACATTATCCTTTTGTTCTCCTATACTACGAGTCTCTTTGTCAATGACAAGTTTGTATTTGATAAGCTTTTATTGATTGTGATCTGTATTCCATGTATCTTATCCAGTATCTAGCAGATGACCAGTAATAGTCCTGATAATGGCCTTACAGGTGCAAACTGTTTCAACATTAGGGTACACGAACCCTTCGCATAAAAAACAAAAAAGGGGGAACTGTTGCATATGGGTTAAACCTTACAAAATAAAGGACGTTGTAAAATCATGG
The DNA here is from genome assembly GCA_013397375.1 of Toxostoma redivivum. NCBI lineage: Eukaryota > Metazoa > Chordata > Aves > Passeriformes > Mimidae > Toxostoma > Toxostoma redivivum. Next base: position 11,347 of record VXBI01011149.1, read on the forward strand.
CTCAGGCCTACTGTTTTGGCTGAGTACAGCTAACAGCAGGCTTGACAGGTATCTATGAGAATCAGCCTGTCAGCCTGTCCCATGGGAGCCAACTCACATTCTGTGAGAAAAGGGCCTCATAATCATATGAAACATCTTCCCAGGAGACAACAATGTAAACATCTTTTAGAGAAGAAAGTATTTACAAGCACGTACACTAGTAACTACTAACCAATGAACTGACTAGCAAAAAGTTACTAACCAATTAGAATTAAATACGATGTTTTTAGAAAACCATATAAATATGAGCTGTGAACAATAAAGGTGGCTATTATGCATGAAGAAACAAGTGTCTTGTCCGTCTCTACAGCAACACCAGAGAATGCCATTATGAGTGCGAAGCTACCAGTATATATGAAATACATTTACATATTCATGGCATCTTCAACATAAAGTGCTCAGACACTCTTAAGCTTTGTTGCATCAAGCAGACAGTCCTACCATAATGGTGATTACACACCATTATGTTTGAAGCACAGTAAATATTTTGTTCTCTCTATGAGTCCATTATTTTTTTGCACATATCAAACCAAAAGCACATCCTGAATTAATGGTGGTATTTAGCTCTTTTCTCAGAATTGCTTTCCAAAGAAGCAGTTTTTCATAATCCAGTCCCACGTGTCTTGAATCTAACCCAGTTACAGCACTGAAACCTTTTCCTTTTTCAGTGTCAGTACAAAGAAAGCTGCGGACTAGGTCCTTGTTCATGCTCTGGCAGCTTTAATACTGATCTGAATAGATTACTGAGGATTACTTTTGGTACTGCTTGGGAAACTTAACTGATGTCAAGCCAATATACCCTGCTTTCTGCCAACTGCTTCTTGTTCTCTTCTAAATCAAGGAAGTACCATTAAAAATGCTGGGGAGAAAGCTGAGAACTGTGCTAAAGCACGCTACGCTCTAGTGACCTGTGCAAGCACAAGGGATCCACAGAGAGCACTTACAAATCAGAACAACCTGGAGTAGCAACGGTAATTTGTTCTGGACACCATATAGAAATGCCAGTGTCTCCTCCAAGATGTACCAAACACTGGCAAATCTCGTCATTTTGTCCTTAAGTCACTGTTTGCAGAAGAGTTTCTAAATATTGTGTTTTCCTTCCTGCCTGCCTTCCTTCCTCCTTTCCTCCATCCATCCATCCAAACTTTGTCTGAAATCCATTTCACTGTGTGGGACCACAAACAGTTTAAAGTGAGTATTTAGCTTATAGCCTACACCAGACTGAGCTTTCCAGAAGTCAGAGATCTGCAAAACATCAGCTTCCCTGACTGCTTTGAAATTTTTTTGAAATTTGAAATAGGGCACTGCTATGAAATACCGTCACTACATTACAGATGAAAGAAGTTTTTTTTGGATCATATTTTCTTTTCCATCTGTTATTGAAGAACTTTCTTTCACTTGGAACTCTCTTGGAACTCTTAAGGGTTAACTGGCATTGTGTGGAGGAAGGGGAAATCAGAGATCAGCTCATGTTCTGATATCAGTGAACTCACAAGTTACTCCTTAAGCATGTGGTTTCATCCTAGGCTCTTCCTGCCAGCAATTTCTCACTTTAATCATACAAGCCAGATCTTTAAATTCAGCAATTGTTTCTCAGGTTTCAGCAAGACATTGGCAGCCTGAGCTATTTTTGGGATATTTTCTCTACTGCAGATGCAGCTTAGGAAAACGCAGGGAGCATGCTAAAGACCTGCAGCTATTTGCCTTGTACAATTTGCTCATTGCTCTTTATTTCTCTGTTTTCCTGCACTCACCACTTAAAGGACAATTTTTCTTGCACACAAAATCCCTGGAGCCTGATTGGAGGGACTGAAAGCTCCCAGACACGGATTGCCTGTCAGCCACAGCACGGTAAGGACATGGACACTTTTGTCTAGCCTTACATTGCAGCTTTTTAAGCTTTGCTGAACGTTCATTTGTCCATTGCTTCCAAATCAACATTGCTGGCATGGCAGGCAGTCTCCAGCTCTCGGTCTCCATTTTCATTCCCTAAAAATCCTCAGTGCTTGTAAGTAACACATTTATACTCACCACCTCTTTGTGTGTTTTAGCAATGACTGACGCTAATTTTGATCACTTCTGGGGGTCGAGGATTTTTCTTTACATTTTACTATCTTTTGAACATCTGTAATTTCCAATCCTGATTAAAACTGTTGATATTTTATTGCCTGATCTTCCTTGTTGAAGTTATATTGTTAATTTTGTTACTTAGCTCAGAAAATAATTCAGATCAGGGAATGGTTTTATGTACGGTAGATGGAAATGTTATAAAAAAGCCCTGCTCCTGCTGATTTACAGTTTTATACATTGCCTTCCTGTCTTGTGTTCTAGCTCTGCTTTAATACCTTGAGGCCGCCACAGAGCAGTACACTAACATTACACAGGGATTGGCAGCATAAAACCAATGCAGCAGACAGAGCTGTACTAAAAATGACTAGATTTTATCATGTAGTTATTTTATTTGCTCACAGAAATGCACCAAGTAATCTCTACAAGAATGGTGAAAATATTAAAGTACTTTAGATTTAGTAGATTTAGGATCAAGTTCTGAAGGTGGTATTTTTATTTCTAAAACTCTCTTAACAATTTCAAGGCAATTTCTATGATATTGTCAATGTTGCCTTGAACATAAGGCTGACACCTGAGCCTGGCTCTCTCATCCAGCTGGTGAGTCTGCCTCAGTTTCCCTGAAATCATTGATACTACATTAGTCAAATGATATATAGTCATCAATCCATTAATCCTCAGTTCAATTTCATACCTAATCCCAAATGCTAGTACTCAGGTTGCTTGAAATCTTGAGACTCAACACATTTCCCAGACACCACAGGAAGAAAGATAGATGTGTTTCAGTAAAAGTTAGCAAAGCACTCAATTTTTTACTGTTAACAGAGAAACTGTTATGTCATTAGACGAGTTACAGAGCACACATGTAAATCTAGAATATGCATTTCTCTTGAAGAACCAATGTTGCTTTCAGCACAAACCGAAGTCAGGTGAAGGAAGTTTTACCAACAGGACAGGTCTGTGCAGAATTGAGTATTTTGGGAATTCAGTGAGATAAACCTAATACAGGGATTATACCTGTACAGACAACAATTCAAGTGGTGCTTGTTTTGGTTTATTTTAGAAAATGTTGTCCTAAATTGTGCCACTGATAAAAATTATTATTAGAAAGACAATGCATGTTGTCACAAGATATGCAGAAAGGAAATAATCTGAATAATGAAAAAAACAGATTACATATAAACTGTTGCATACAGGAGCTCTCTGGGAATTGAAAACCTTGTCTTTGTCAGAGGAATAATATGGACCATGGAGATTAGCAACTCTTCAGACCTTCCCAACTGAGTATACACTCATACCATATTATTATACTAATTTTTTTGGTGTGCATATATACTAAATCAGCTACACACAAGATACTAAGGATTAATTGACTCTATAAATGAACTAATTTATAATTCAGCAGCAGCACTCCATAACTCATACTTGATGATCCTTGCCTAGAAACCAGAATATAAAAAGGGCAAATGGATATCAATAACTGCAATAAAGTGGAACCCATGTTGATGTAAAGTAAAACTTGTTCTAGAGTCAGAACATGAGTCAAAAACTTGATTATTCCTCAGAATATCATGGAAGCGTGTCCCTCTAATTTTAGTGACATCCTCAGACACATACTAAAGCTGAATAACATACTGTACATGAATACAGCCATGTTAATTGGCCAGTTATATTCCATTCAGCTTAATTGGTTTTCTTAAGTTTACTCTTTACAATTTTAGCTCAAAAATCAGTTTAGAAAAGGTTAATTGGTGCAGTACTACTCTGCAACTGGCTAGACTAAAAGCACCAATAGTTTCAATGGCTCCATTGACATGCAGTAACTTACTCCACTCCAACAACCTGATCAGATAGCTAAGCCCTTCATTAAAATTGAAGGCACAGTTTTATTTTTCCTGGCTGTCATTTTGCATCAGATTAATTCTATTAAATCGAGTTGAGGGACTGTGTTGAAAGAGGAATCATCAACAAAAAGTGAATAGTAAAAATTCTTTCAAAGACTGCATCTGGATTTTAATAGTCATACAGAGCAGGGCTCTGCAACAAAAAACTGACAAATTAGTGGTATGCTGGTGTATGTTGGGAGGCAGCATCAGTTTAGAGGAGGAATAAAACAGAATTGAAGAAATGAGAGAAAATATAGTAGGAAATTAAGGTCTTATTGGAGTCAGGAATGAACAAACAAGGGGGCAGCTGAGGCCAGCAGGCTGCAAACTTGTATGTGAGGAGGCAGGAGGCATTTGCTTGGTGAGTCCAAGCAGTTGGGCATTGTCTTCTTTGTAGCTGTTGAGTCCTGGCAGCACCAGCACTCCCCAGCTTTCTCCCAGATGTCAACAGCCAGTATGAAAATGCCCTGCAGCCTGTTTCTCTTGGATCCTCCCATCTCCATTTCTTCCCACATCATCCCACAGCTGGAGTAGGCCTTGGCCCACTTCTGGATCTCATTTCAACCTAAACCTCAGCCTGATAACAGTTAAAAAAGCACCAGATAGTAAGGGCTACCTGGGAAGGATCAGAGAAGGGCTACAGGGCCTGGGCAGCAGGATGGAAGTAACAGAGGAATGGAAAGGTAACAGACATTCTGGAGGACTGTGCAAAGAGACAGGTAGACAAACAAAAGCACAGCTGCTTCCACTCAACACTCTGAGTGTAAAACAGCTGAGAAAAAGACAAAACTATATTAGAGTACACCACTAAAGATAGAGATATTAGAGACTGAGCAGAACTGATGACATCCTATAAATATGGATCAGTTCCTATTTAATACATTATATAGTTTTGGTCACTCACAACACAAAAAGATCAATGTGTATCATAACAATTAGGAAGGGGTATGATGGCTATTGGTAAAAATATCATCACGGAAATTAATTATTTAAGATGTATGACAATATTGGCCCAAGAACAAACAGATATAAATCAAAAATAGCAATTAGAATTCGGAGAATACAGTGAAGCAGCAAGATGGGAGCAAGAAACCTAATTATCAGGTTTTTATGATGAAGAACGATCAATTACCAAAAGTCCATTTTTGCAAGTTGCTGCAACATTATAATTGCTCCAGGACTGTTTCTAGCTCACTGTCATACATGTTAATTTAAGTGAGATATGAATCAGTTTCTGGGTGTGATGAATGGATAGGTGCTACAACTTACTTTAGTAATGTTGCTCCTTTTGACATTGTTTCTCTCTGTACAAATATTAAGACATCAGCCTCTTTTAGATACACAAATAAAGCTAGCACTTAAAGAAAAATGAACAGAGCAATCTTGGTTCTTGTTGATATTCTGAAGAATCTTGGAAATCTGTTAGGAGACTGCATAGATTAGGGTATTTTGAATGTATTTTAACAGGTAAATAAGAACCAAAAAGTTACTTCCATGTTAAGTTTTTTTTATTCAAAAACCAAGTTGACTTGACTATTGTCATTAATATTACATGAATTTCCATGATAATGCTTTGTAGGCTGCAAGTTAAATATAATCCCTGATACCACCCTTAGGTCTTTCTAGATATTGGCTTCAACTAAATATAGTTGCAATGGATTCCTTAGCTGTCTCCATCATATATGGCAACCCTTCTTTAGTCAGTTCTTGTGGATATTTCTATAATCTTGCTGATTCTTGACTGACTTTTGTTTTAATACATATAATGATCAAGCTAGCAATCATAAGAAATAGAATCACTAGCAAAAGCACCTAAAAGTTATATTTATACTTGAAAGTCTGAGTCCAAGTCACTAAGGCAAGTTACTGACATATTAATGATATACAGCAGCTTCTAACTCCAATTTATGCAAATAATTATGCAACATCTTTTCCTCTGCCATGTCCTGTTAGTTACTGAAGTCACTAACTTTATCTAAAGCTAGATAAAATATACAAATTCAAAGAATACAATATATCAATTCAGGAATGTTCTACTAAATATAAATACTACTTTTAACAAGGATAACAAATGCAAGTAAAATTTGGCTCTCATTAACACCCATTAACTAAATATTTTATGTTATGATGCCAGACACAGTATTAACCTGTCAGTATTCAAAATTTGAAGGTAAAAAAATCATTTTTGTGTTTGGCAAAGAAAAAACATAACGTCTCAGTCAGGAGGGAGGAAAGAGATTACTATCCCTAAATATGAGAAAGCCTTCAGATAAGATACTGATCCAGTCATATATATGTCTAATAATTTCACCATTTTAGAGTTAGATGGAAACAAACAATATCTCAGTCTTGCAGAGCATGCTGACATCGCATGGCCCCCAGTTTTAGTTCTTTAATGTAGTTTGTGCTGGTGTTATTAATAGATAGACTAGAATAGGAACTTCGGCCTGGCTCAGCTTTGTTTCACTGCATGGCCTTGGGCATCACATAACCTCTGTCTCCAGTTCTCTATCTGCATAATGCATTTGTCTGTCTAATGACTTGGCAGAGTCATAGGGCAAATAAATGAGTCACTTCACAGAATTTTTCAGTTGAAATACACTGGCTTCTGTTCTGCACTTTTATAATATATTTCCTGAATTTTAATATAAACTTACCTTTTTCATAAAGGCAACCGAAGTGTTTAAATAAACAGAAAGAAGAACTCTTTCACACTTCCAAATTAAAATCTCTTGAACTAAAAGAGCGGAACCACAGCCACATAAGACAGCTTGTCACCTCACAGCCCAAAATACCTTTATCTGATGCTTTTTATAAAGCTCTTTATTGTCCAGGGCAGAGGGAAGAAAGAAGGAAGCCTAATTTTGCACCATGCAAAGAAATAACAGGTTACATAGTCAGTAAAATCTGCACTGCAAAGTATGGTCTGGGCATAACAGATAGAAGAATCTGTCAACCAATCTCCACTATTACACTGGCAGTGAAGACCTGTATTTTTAAAATCTAAACTGGCTCTGAGTGCAATTGAGTGCAAGAGTCATATTCATTTGACTGCACCAGAAGATATAAATCCTCCATGTGGCTGAGATGACTTGCCCAAAGCTAATCAAGTTAGTTATACGCTTAGTTAATTTTTTTGTTTGCTGTCCATTGAAACAAATCAAATTTTCTCTAGAAGATAACTTCTCTGCTGCAAGTCTAACCCTTTGTGTCTTAAGGAGAGAAAAAAACCCTTCCGTTAAGGCAGTCCCTGAGGGGTCTTATAAGGCATTGACATGCAATACTCAAATGTTCATTTGTTTGTTAAGGGAAGCCTAACCTAGACACTGAATTACAGAGTCATCTGCCATTTCTTTCAAATGCAAAGATGGACAAAGCAAGTGCATTAATTATCGAAAGTTGAAAAGCTCACTACTGATTGCAGTGGATGCTGCAGCTTTACAAAGCCCAGACATCCAGTGAACAACCGATGCCTCATTAGATACAAGCAACCATATCTTTCAAGGTGGTGTTCTTGGATGCTCACTCATCCACTGTTGTTTTATTTGTCCTTATGACTTAGTTAATTCTTTGCTTGGATTAGGATCGAGACCAAAAATGGACCTTAATATAAAGGAGTACTTATAATTCTGGGACACGCGAGGCATACGCTGACCAGTGTTGCTGTACTAAGCAAGCAGTGAGTTGCTCCCAAAGTTAGTCCCTTTCAGCTCTGCTAACCAGGAGCATGGATCTCGTGATAGCACAGCTACCAGAGAATGGTAAATGCCATTCAATTGCTAATTATATCACTACAGAACAGTGAGAAAAAATAATGTATTGCCCAAACGTACGTAGATATGTTTGCATGCACAACAGGTTCCTGGTCTTGGAAGTACCTCGTCCGTTCCACAAGTAAAAAGAATTCAGAACTCCAACCTAATTCATAGTTTATGTCTTCATGGAACTTGGCAACATGACAAAGAATAAAAAAACCCCAAACTCTAAAGGTGATCTAATCATTAATTATGACATAATTATTATGGCACAACTACAAATTTATGATAGATCTAGTCTGACAATGCTATTTTAGGACAACCGGTCAAACGAGGATGCAAAAAACCCAAGGTCTAATTAATTCCTAGTGTAAATTGGCAGTATTCCCTTTGACTTCAATGTGAGATTTACTTGTTCACTCAAGCTCTAATTTTCAGTCAGCATCTTCCCAATATTTATGATTAAGTTGCACCAGCCTAAAAAGTACTCACTTTTAAATCCAAAGCAAGAACCTTCAGAGAATTCGGGAAAGGCATATTTTCATAGAAGGGTCTTCATTTAGATAGTACATTTAGATTTACTTTTACTGGAGTAACTTTCCCATATAAAGAGAAAATTAATTAAGATAAAATTAACAAACTTCAGAGGCACAGCAGCAAAAGCCATCTAAAATATCAGTGTGACTCTTTTATGTCAGGATAAGCAAAAAATAACACCCAAGGAGGAAAGAATAGAAGGAATCATTGAAATAGAAAATAAGGAGAAATAATAAACAAGCAGATACATGTAGATTCATGTAATCTGGTTGTATTGTTTAAGGAACAATAATACATTCAAACATTAAATCAGAAAGTGTTGCTTCTACTTTCTTGTTTTGTGGAAAATGGGATTTTTGTTTTCATTGTGACACAGCTATTTGAGAGTTCCAAAACAGCAAGTCTTGCTGAGGAAGGGATTTTGACTTGTGCTAAATTAAATACTTATGTCATGTTAGTGTGTAAATTGCAGTAAAGCACAGAGAGATACTCCATCCTTTTGCAGCTCAAATGGTATCAGCAATGAAACCAGAGGATTAGTACTACCTCACAGTCAACCCCAAAGTATTGCCACAGGAAATTCTTGATTCTGAAGAAAGCACTTCACCATAGGTTGGACTGTGATGATAAAAAATGTATTTAAATTATTTACTATATTACCAGAGGGATTTTGCCACAGCATAGCCCTGAAGTAAAAATGAAGAGAGAACTGAGGCAGCCAAGTGGCCCATTATGTCTTCTCAGAAGACAAAACAGTGAATGATTTATGATAAGTTCAATCAACAAAACCCCTGGTTTTAAAGCTTATCTCTATAAATACATTTGTAATGTGGTTATTGATTTACTATTTAATGATGGTTGGTTAAAAGATGAGGTCCCATGGTCTGTATCCGTTACTATTAAAGGATAAGTGTTGACAACTTGCGGATAGGTGCTGTTTATTGACTTCCACATATTGCATAAATATCATGGTCATGTATCAATGACTCAGGTCAGGGTGTGTTGCTCAAAACTCTGTATAAAAGTCAAGCAAGCAAAATTCCTGAGTCAGTATTTTGTATGTTAAAATAAAAAAAAGAAATATAAGTTTTATAAAAGCACAGGACTTGAACGGCAGTTTCTGAGCTGCCAGGTTACTTTCAATATCGATCAACTAAATTTTCATCCAGGGTAACTGTTGCTTCACATAAAAAATAAAAGAAATTAACTGGGCTCCATTGTCTGAATGGCACTGCGAGCTTTTGCCACTAGAGTGTGTCACGGCATTTGTGAGGAATAAACCTCTTCACGTGCTCTATCATTCAATTCAAACTATTACCAGAGCTCTGGACAAAGACAAGTAGCTTGAATGTACCATTTTTCTGATTTCCTGCTTGACTGCTAGAACTTGTCTTAAAGATTATGCTACTAAGAAAAGGTCTCACCTCATTAGTCTGGTTATGTTGTGCACAGGGATTTTTATATGGATACTGAACACAGGCATCCAGAAATAGTCCAGCCAATTTTAAGATCCATTATAGTGTGCCTATGTTTTCAGTTCAATGTCAATGAAACATCCCTTCCAGGCTAAGACTCTTACTCTGATGCAGTACAATAACCATGCTATTTTGTATTGAAAAGTCAGCACAGCCAGCCAATGTATGTAAATCTGTCCTTTCCAGCATCTCTCTCTGCTGGATGTCTGCAGTTGCAGAAAAATTTGGACGGGAGGAAAGGAGGGGGGAAGGGAGCCCACACACCTATATAAAAACTGCTGAAAATCTGAAAAGATACTGTGCTGAAAATCTGTGCTGAGAATAGAGATGCTCCAGTGTATTTAAAAAATCCTTTTGAAGAGAAATTATAAAAGCCCCTCTCTTTGATAATAAAAAAAAATCAGAACATTTAAAATTAGAAATGCCTTGGCATAAAGCATTTCCAGGATCAAACAGAGTATGTTGAAATGTACACATTTGGTAATGCTAAAAATCAGGATCTGCCTCCACATTTTTCTGAATCAAGGCTTGTCCCTTTCTCCATCTGTAAAACTGCAGTGACAGCACTCCCTTTCTCTCTCTTTTTTGCTCACTTTTGTCACTTCATATTGCAAACTCTTATTAGCTGTTTTGACTACAAAGGTTCTTGGTAAGTTTTTCACTGTCCATTATGTCATCTCCATGCTGAAGATTTTAGCTACTAGACCAACCCTAATAATTTTTCTTTGAAAGACATTAAAAACAAAACAAAAACCAAACAACATCCAAACAACTACCTATAAGAGATAGGAATCCTACACCCAATCTGTAGTCATTTACATGGTCAAGTGATGTTGTGAATGGAGACACATGGTCTTGATTTCATCACCTGTTTTACTTCTCGTAGGAAAGGTCTGATAGCCTTTCTTGGAGACTGCAGTAGCTTTCTGAACTTCCAGAGGTTGACACTGTCAGAGTGACAATGATGACTGAGCAAAACAGCTTCTGAAATCCCTATGCATTCACCCAAGTCAGCCATATAGGATCAATGGGAGAAGAGCCACAGATGAGAAGACTCTGCCTTTCCCCAGATCAGCCTGAGAAAATGAGAGTCTGATAGGATATCTGGAGTTCTCATCATCTGCTCTGTAACTTTAGATGAAAATTTTGAACATCATAGCTATTTGAAATGAACTGATGGCTGACAAAAGAACAAGGAATAGGAAAGAAAAGAATAGGAACACAAAGTAGAAGGGAAAGATGTGTGACCAGGTTTCTTTTACTCCGTGTATGCTGAGCTAATGATATCTCATGCAGGTATCCCACAATCACATTAGAATTAAGAGATCCCGCTTTACATGAACAACCTGTTGAAATCACAGATCACTATCCACTGTATTTTTGTCCCAAAAATCAGAGTACAGCACAAGCAGAGCATGCAGCAAGGTCTAGCATTGGTACAGTACAGGGAGGAGCTACACCCTTATACTCATAACAGTCACCTGAACACACAAACAGATCACCTGAAAACTCCCAGGAGTGTCTCATGAAGATTTCATAAACAGAATCGAGCAAGTGAAGTTTCTTCCTGTTCAATAACAAAACTAAAATGCCAAAAAGAAGGAAGTTCTCAGTTCATATAGAATACACACAATATTTTTTTTACGAAATAAAAATCCAGTAATTTCCATTTGGGGTAAATCTGAAATATTACATCTAATTAAAAACAAAATGTTTTGTGACTTTCTAAAAAACACACATAATTTTACTTTTCAATTTATATTAACTTGGAAGTGAAAAATGGTATGTCTGTTTCAAAGATGAAAATTTCATTTTCAGCATGTTGAGATATTTTCTTTAAAAACTAAGAAAATGTTTCATATTTATTTCAGTTGAAACTATTTTAGTTCAACCTAATCTCAAGAATGGTCCCAGTCCTTTCAAACATCTGTTATTCTAAGAATTTAAAAATCCTTCAAAGTTTTTGTCCACCTCTATTCATAAATTCAAGCAACTTTTTGGCCCTAGAATCTTGGGAAAGGAAATACTCAAGAGACTTTACCTTTCCATTTCCCACCACTGTGTCGCTAGCTGATATTCCTTCATATCCTCATGCAGCAATAGCCCTACCTTCACTGTGGCAGTCCCTCATGAAACGTTTTCTAGAATTAAGAGTGTGAAGGCTGGAAAGTGAACTTGCCGCCTTTATAAAGAAGGAAGAACACCCAGGAAAAGGTATTTAAATTATGTCCTGAGGCAGAATGAAGTTGATTTATGTCAGGGATTATTTTTATCTCTCCAGTCAACTAGAAGTTATGTAGCAAAGCCTGCATAGGCACAGCCATGCAGCACTGATCTGTACCAGACTGACAGTGCTTGAAAATAAAGCCAGCTTAGCAGCAGGCGGAGCTCTGCCCTTGCAAGCCCTTGGCACAGCTCTGCAGGATGGGTTTCCCTGGCCAAGCTCCCAGGGCCTGCTCTCTGCTCAGATAGGCACCACGTGAGTCCACTCTGCAGCACTTGGACAGTGCAAACCAGACTTCACTTGCAGATTGCCATAGGAATTCTGGAGACTGTTGGGTTTAGCTCCTGCATCTACCACTCCACTCATGTCCTGGCATACTGATGAGGGAAAAATGGGATAGTTATGACAGATCCCATGCTCCATTCTTCATTCACAAACTGCCTCTAAACATCTCTAATCTGTACTGAGAGCAGGTTATTTGAACCATGGATACCTGGGACTCTTCTCCTTCCTGTTTTTTTGGTCTGGCTCTGACACAGAAGTGAATATATTCTTCCATGCCTGAGACCTCAATCCAAAGTGCGTGTCTTTTCCATTGATTTCAGAAATCCTTGCATAGAACTCCAACCAAGTATCCCTGCAGAATATCATAAGGAAAACAAAGCAAATCCCCACAACTGTGAAATTACCTCTGGAAGAGAAATTCTATTTCCTCAAGATTTTTTTCTCTGAAAAAAGCAGCACATTTACTGAGCTTTTAACATGTAGATGCATGTATGCAGTTGCCTGTAAGTACATGATCTAAAACATTAAACCTCTGCATTTAATTTTCATGTGTAGGGAAAAGGAAAATCAGTAAAAAGTTTGAATAAACAAATTCTTGTGCACTGCTTGAAATTAAAACTTTGCACCACATTTTCAGTGCTTGCCAGCAAGAACAAATTCATTACAAACTAACATTAAATTACATTTTCCTGTACCACTGGTGAACAAGCAGTGATGTGCAAGGTCATGAATAAGAAATGCAAATGAATTTGTATATTAATAAATGTAATTATATATCTAGCTGAATTTTAATCATCTAGTGAATGTAACTCCTAAATTACGAGGGAAAGAAACTAATGGATTCTCCATGTTTTTTCTGTTGTGGCTACAAGTAGTGTATTGTACATTTCCTAGCACTGAAAAAGGATAATGCTGTGGACAAGGAAGGAGTTCCATCCAGAGGTCAGCAAGTAGCTTGAACTTTATGATGTGCATCTTTTTATCCTTTTTCTTCTTTTAATTTTTCTAAGCAGAAATACCACAATTTAAGAGACACCACCCTGTCCTTTGAAACAAGTAAAACTGAGGATCAGTGAGATATGTCATAAAGAAAAAGATAATTATCAAAATAGTAGCTAAAAGGAATAGTTTAGAGCTACTCACATATTTCAATCTCTAAAATTTCAAATAGCACATTTTCACAAGAGCTAAGAAGTGATTTTACACTATCTAATACAGTGTAGGGATGCAGTGGATATATATTTTTTCCTAATAAACCTGTCTCTGAGTTCTTGACATTTTGAATTAGAGCAGCAAAAAGCACCGCATGGGGTAATGCAAAATTAGAAACAAATTTTAAAATTCTTTACATGTTTTCTGCTAAACATACAGTATGCCTACATATTACACTCACAACATTTATTCCTTTCTAGGCATGAATGTTTATGGCAACATTAATTAAAAGGGGAACAGAAAACTCATATAGCATATTACAGATACAATACATATAAATAAGGTTCTGTCAATTAAAATCCTAAAATTCATATAAGTCCTATATTATAGTTTGTTATCTTTTTGTTACGAGAAGAATTTCATATCATTCCTATGAGATAATGACATCTCATAAAGCAGATGAAATTTGCACAGCAGTTTGCAAGAAAAATAACTATTTTTTAATCTCCATCTGACATAAACAAAGCCGATCCTAGCAAACCTTCTGGTGAATAAATTATTAGCAATTACACCTAATTTGGGTACGATACTGTCAGAACATTTCAGGAGTAGACAAATGCAATTTGATTTGAAATTCAGTGGGTTATTAGTATTTCAATCATTGCCAATTGCATTTACTTGTTATAATTTATGTTTTGTAAGATTTAGAACAAGCATGTTTTGCTATCAGCTGCAAGATACCACACCACAAGTTGAGGTGATTCAGAATAAGATTTGTCTTATTATAAGTACATTCTGAAGCCTAAACTTTAATACTTACCAATTATTCATATCTCCTCGCAACTGTACCTGTTTCTTTTAAAAAATAATCTGGATTTGCCCTTTTTTCTCAGAGATGGCTGTTCCTCTGATTCTCTTAGTCAGGACTCATCCATTCCAAGTACTAATTCTTTCTACCACTTTTCCTTTCCTAATTTTCCAAAAGGAATCCTAGTGACCACAGTTCTCTGATGTTGAAAGAAGTGTTTAATTTACAGCTTTCTACAAACTTTGTGGAGTGAATTCCCTTTTTCCACAAAAAGGTGGTGCAAGAGGCCACCCTGTTTCACCTAGCAAATTACAAGCAAACATTAGAATAACATGTGCAATCTAATGGGTTGGTAATTAACAGAAACCTACCTAATAAGGTATGTCATGCCAATTTTTTGCACACTGATGTTGGATGATGACCAGCAGTGGCCTTGTGAGGGAGCATATGGTTGGAGAAGTAATGATGTGATATTGACTTGTGTGATTTATCCAACATTTTGAAAGCAAACTTTCTTCTGATGTCTTAAAGTGGCTACAGTAGATAATGCCATCTGATTTTTTTAAATATAAAGTACATACATTTTCCTTTGTCATCATTTGGAGAACTAGCACAGCATTTCTCTTATTGTGCCCTTGTTTATAATAATGATTACCTCAAATATTGACAATCATAGATACATTATAATATTAAAGGCTGTATAAACAACTATATTTCTGACAGATGTTAAATGTTTAAAAATAGAAATTTTATTAAGAAGTTTTATAAGCAATAGATTTATAATATATCAGTTTGGAAAAAGCCAGAACAAACCCACCAAACAAAAAACCCTCAACAAATTTCCAAACTTGGATTTATCTTTCAAGGAAAAAAGGTTATATGTAGCATAATTAGCAGGCATGGCTTATCTCCTTAATTACCTCCCAATTCCTTGAAATGTGGAATTATGTATATGAATACAAGAGTTCATACCCCTCACTTCATACATCACAGAACAAGTTTCCTGCATTGTCCCCATGAGGCCCATAAGAATTGAAGGTCTGCATTCAGGCAGTAGTTGTAATCAAACCACATTATTCACCCAGCAATTCACAGGGCTCAGGAAGGAGTTAGTTTTCCTCAAGGACAATCAGTTTTTCTGATACACCCTTAGTTTTTATCTGTTGGATTTAGGTTGAGTATTTCTCACCTCCCTCTGAAGCATCAGCTTGTGGTATCGGACCTAAATAAAAGGAAAAAAAGACAAAAGGAACAGCAAAGCACACGGACTCCTTTTGGGAAAAGAAGCTGATTTTATTGAACCGAGAGCTCATATTTAAAGCATGCATGGAACAAAACCGTAGTTCATTGGTCCACTGGGACAAACATCCAGGAAAACATCTCCCAGGATGTGTCCCACGGAAAAACACCAGGTGTCTGTCCTTGTTGTGAATTCCTTCTTGTTTTTCCAACTTGTTTTTCACGGATTCCAACCTGTTTTTGACCATGTTATCACCTTGGGAACTTTCTCCTTATCACCCTGAGAACCGGGCAAAACTCAAACTTGTGAGAAATACTTCTCCAAGCTAGCTCGCTAGATGTCTCTCTGACCATATCAGCTCAGCCTTATTGTCTGGACATACATCCAAACTCTATCCACACAGATCAAATCAGAAGTTAAATCAAACAGCATCAAGACTTTTAAAATTAAAAGCAATGTAATTCAGCAGTGCATAAATCATATTCTTCCATTGGCAGCTATGCAATTTCTAAAGCTTATCTGGTAATTCTTGTCCCAAAGCAAAATTTTATCTTCATTTAACAGTTTCTCAAATAATTGCCCACATTTTTCTATAAGCTTAGTATAGTACAAATGGCTTTTCTGATATTTTGATTAATTTTCCCTAGTAGTAGCAACTAAATAATTGGACTAGAAAAGTGTATGATTATTTTACAGAATTCTATTTTGGTTAATATATTTCTAGTCTTCATGACCATTTTCACGACTGTGCAGTATGTCACTCACCCTCCACAATCCTGAGACCCTTCCCTCTCTACTTCCTCCCTGCTCTGCCCTTTTTGGTTTTACAGCACTTTTTCTCAAGCCCACAGCCTAGGTCTCTCATGGAGTCCACCTGATAGCAAACTGCATCTTCAGACATCTGAGTGAAATAAAATATGAGCAAATCTGATGTTGGTTTTTTCCCCTCCTGATCAGCACGATAACACAGTCAATGGCAACACAACTGTGTTAGAGTCTTGGCTGTTGCTAAGGAGAAGGGAGGTTGGAAAAATGTGGGAGTAATGTCACTTTAAAATCTGCATGTACACAAGGTATTTCATACATCTCCTTACCTCGATACTGGGAAAAGGAATATGGCATTATAATAACGATAATATATCTCATATGGCATTATTTCTCTGCTCCTTGGATAACCAAAGAGGGCTACCCAAGGGCTCAGTATTTATATGGAAGATAACTATCTTCTTCACTCCATCAATGTTATTTATATGATGTAAGATTTGGGGACATAAGAATTTTGCATTTCTTTGGTGCTGACAGCACTTAACAGTCTTAATTTGGTCTACTTCTCATAACTTTTCTATTTATGTTCTTGGTGCAAGTAGTATAAAGAAAAGGATTTTATTTATCCCCCTTCTCCTCTCCATGCTGTTCTCTTGACTTTGTTCTCAGCATCTCTTACTTCCCTCTCTGCCTGGCAGACAAGGCAACCTTTGGGACCCTGTGCTACTAGCATCATGACAGGGCAGAGGTTTGGAAGATCTGTTTCCTGCCTGGCTGTGAGCTGTATGCTAATGTGACAGCCTGGCAAGTATTTGAGAATGTCACTTCTAGCAAAAGAACTGTCCTGAATGGTATTTGTCATATATAAAACCACACATCTATCAAAAACAACAACAAAAAAACCAATAAAATTCAACTCTAATACATATTTCGAATTAGATGCCCACAGGCACTTAAAACATGAGTACATGTCAGTAGCCATATGTGCTGTAATTCTTCTCTTTATACATAGACCCAGCATAATCCTTTCATGCATCTAATGTATCTAATCTTTATTCTCTGCTTTGGAAGCAAGATTAATCTCAAACTTTCAGAATTAATTCAAAGGCATTAACTAGCTTTCAAATCTTCATTATTTTGGCAACCAAGTAGTTAAACAATGTGGCAAATGACCAAATCATTTGTGGTACCACTTCATTTAAGGTTCTTTAAAGCCCTGCAGCTGAACCACAGCTGGGTACTTAATGCAGAGTTTTATCTTTTGGAAGAATGTTACTTTTAAATACTTAATAATTATGAATTCATTTGCGATTTATTTTATAAGCAGGGGATCATAATGAACTCATCTGTTATTCATGTGAATATCAAATGTGTTCCCATGGGAGTTTTATTCTAATTCACTATTAGTTAGTGGACTCATTAAATAAAATGTTATCCATTTTTCACTCTGAACATGTAATGCTTGGTAATTGTTCATCAAAGGGCAAATGTAATATTTTTCTTTGATAACTTTCAGTTCAGATTTAACTAGAAAGAGAACTAATTTTAGAGTAATTTTACTTCTAGAAACAGAAGTAGATTTGATAAGCTGTGAGTCTTCCATTTAAAATGCAATGAATGAGATTATAAGATAGTACTTTAAAAAGTAGATGTATTATACTATAAGCATTCATGCTTGAACTACATGGATTTAACATAACAAGACAAGCCATATCCAATATATATTGTTTAATGATAGTTCAATGAAAGACATATTTCAGTATTCCTCAACAGTTTTCAGGAAGCTGCTCTATTGCAATAGAAAATTTAGAGGTGAGAGACTTACATGTCATGGCGGAATCTGAATGTGCTGACACTGGACATCTGGACTTGGATCTGTGAAAACAACCACAAAGTAGGCAATAGAAAAACAGAGAATTCAAACTCTTATGGGATTTTTTTACAGAGCTAAACACAAAGGATTTGTTATTAAATTATTTTCAAATTTCTTCTATATTCCTAATCTAAACTGAGCATTTATTTCAGTGCCTTAGATCTGACATGATGTGCTAGGATTCTCCGTAACTGTATTACAGAGATATGTCCAATCTTGAAATGCTCGTTAGAAATGCTAACCAAAACAAATGAATTATTATTGAGACGCAGTTTAAAGGGAGATGGTAATAAACCCAAAACTTATAATTGGAGCCTGTAGATCAAAATACTTATAGATTTACTCTAAAATATACATGGAGAGATGTTATTTTTATTTTCATTTGAAGTAACAAGGATATGTTTTTAGTATTAAGAATGGAAATAATAATTTCCTCAAATCATATGTATTTAAATCAAAAATATGTTATTATTATGCAATCTCTGGCAGTCAGATTATTAGAATATTAACCGTGAAGAAACCACTGAGAAAAATAACATTCAAATCAAAGCTCAGATACAAGTCTTGATGATTACAGATATTTTCAGATGTTAAAAACTGTAACTTCACCTTTTATAATGGTTAGCAGGAAACATAATAAGCAACAGTGCTTCCTGAATGCTATGACTTCTTTCATAGTTCAAGAAATAGTATTTATTTTAATCTTCTAAAATATGTTTTACTTTACTTAAATAATGATCATGTTAAAAACAAAAGGTCTACTTTTACTTGCTGTAATGGCAGACTGAGTTACATGGATAATGTGAAAAAGGCATATCAGAATTAGTGAATGAAAGGAAGAGTGCACAAGAGAGGTAAGACTTCTCAAATTTGCGTGTTTATCACTTGCTTTTTATTTACAATCCATGCAATGTGTTTATTTTATACATTAAACAACTATGACAGAAATTATCACAACCAGCAGGCAGCCTGAAGGCCCTTCCCTAGAGTGAGAATACAAATGTGGGAGATAACAAAAATGGGAAGACATAAAGTTTTGTGGGGATGGATATTGATCTATAAAAATATCACTTTCCTTGAAAACAGAGGACAGCTCAAGAGACCTAGAAACTGAAAAATCATTCATCAATTTGCAAGGTCACCTACCAGTTTAGAAGGCCTGGGTTTGAATTAATCATTCTGTAACAGTGAAATTCTATTCACCGCACTGGAGTAATTTGATTTATACATGTCTGAAAGGAGAATTGACTTATGCAATAGAAAGAAATGAGAAAATATGTTGGAGAACATGAATCCTACAGAAAGGAAGCAATAAAACTAATGAAAATGTAACTATGAAGTGAGGCCCCAAATTCTACCAGTTCCAACGGATCCGATTTTATTCAGAAACTTGCAGGAAACTTTGGGGTTCAGGACTGCTAGTCTCCTCTAAAGCCACAAAGATAAAAGAGTTAGGATTTGGTGCACATGAGTTGTTTGGCTTTTCCTACCCACTCGAAAGAAAAGAATAATTTGCAGGACTGAATATGTGAAAGCAGATAGGTGTGAGGATGAGGCTGAGCCATCGGCCACACTGGGGCTGCCCTGACGAAGTGCCAGTGTGCAAAGGGAACAACTGCAATGACAAGGGCTTTTCTGGAGTCCTGCTGGCTTTTTGTCACAGAGGGTAACAGCTGCTCTTAACTAAAATTCAATTTATATCAAGTCTCTTTTAAGACAATGTATTGAGTGGTTTTAGCAGTTCAAAGTGCTGAAGGATCACCACCTTTATGGCAAAACACTGGCATTTGTCAGCTTTTACTTTGCACAAAAAAACATTTAGAGATCAGAAGCATCCTTATATCAGAAGATAGAAGGGTAAGTTCTAGGCATTGAGTACAAAGAATGCTGATACTTCTAGGGAGAAAGGAAAAAAATACAGTTGATAAATAGCAATGTTTTACAATACCAAATATGGAAAAATACTTGAGTACACCGCTAGCATATTTTTAGAAGCCGCAATAGTCTACTAATGAACACTTTCAAAACAATAACCAAAATACTACATTAGGAGAAACTAAACCCATCCAATATCAAGTAACTAGATGTTTCCACCTGTTTCCACTACTTCCACAGTGGAAGTAGTCCTTCACCAATCTTAAGATTCACAGAATAGAACTGAGAATGGTAAAGGGTAGCAGAAGGATTCACTGTGTTTTCGCTGCTCACAAAGGTTAAAGAAAAAAGTTCTGCAGTCTTTGGAGAAAAGAACAATAGATCTCATTTATCTGAAAGGAACAGAGAGATGCTATCTGAACAGTGTAAAATACCAGAACAAGGGAGCATGAACCTGAGCTAAGAACTGGACATTAGAGGAATGGAGGTGGAATTCCTTAACACCAAAAGCTAGATAACCTGCAAAAAGACAGCAAAAGCAGCAGCCAGAAGAAACCAAATAATTTCACAAGAAAATTAAATAACACCTGAAAAAGGAAGCTCAACACAGTCTCATATCAAAAGCAAGATCAGAATTTATGCCTGTTAGGTTCCTTACATGGGAGCATTTCTGTCATCCTCATCAATTAACATCGTTAATAATCAATTGATATTGTTAACATTCATCTCTTTTCTGAAATTGCTGCTCCTTTCATTAACTAAATTTATATGAAAGTTTCATTTTTGTATTTTTACATGAGATATATAAAATCAAATGCTGGCCCCTTGGGATGCTAAAGGTTTAGTGCAACTCTTACAAATGAGCAGGCTTGTAATTGTGGCGTCCTGATCAGATTTTAATTCTTAGCAAAACATCACCATACACTTTATCTTCCTAATCCATTCACACACTAGGAAATTAATGATTACATTTATTTCCTAATACATCTCAACTGTTGTGTCCTATTTGACTGTTGCTGAGGTTCATAAGTGGTGTCTGTATAACTGCACTGGATAAATGGACATCTATATTGTTCTATTTAACTTAAAACTCTTAAAGCTCTGACTCTTCAGAATTGAGATATGCTATTAATACAAAAGGTTCTCCACAGCAGTGGCAAACATTTTGTGAATGAGACCAACTACAAACAGCTATGTCAAAAAATATACCCCATGGCTTATTATTAATGTGTCAGCTAACATAAATCACTGTCACTCCACTGACCTCAATGAAGCTATAGTGAATTCATATGAGAATACAGCTATATAAACTACAGCTCATTTTTATCACTGTACAATAGAAAAATGCATCAAAAAAGGACAGGCTATGGCATTAACATAATACTTAAGGAACACTGCAGCTCACAGAATTAGTTGAAAATGTGATGTGATTCGTGCTAATTAAATTGTAACTATATTAAAAAAT
This sequence comes from Toxostoma redivivum, assembly GCA_013397375.1. Lineage (NCBI taxonomy): Eukaryota > Metazoa > Chordata > Aves > Passeriformes > Mimidae > Toxostoma > Toxostoma redivivum. The sequence goes on from VXBI01011149.1 coordinate 32,793, forward strand.
TGTATTTAGATCAATAGAAGGCAATTGCTACAGAGTGAGGGGGGAAGATGGGTGAAACAGGACAAAGGACATCGTCCAGATGTTGGGAGCCAAACAAGTATTTTGGAAGGGATAGTAGAAGGATGTAGGTCTGATAATTAGCATCTAGGAACGGAGAGTTTCAACCTTGAAATGGGCCAAAATGGGAAGATTCCAAGATGAGACATAATTAGGATCTTGCTATGGAAAACACCTGCTCAGTTACAGAGTGCGCATGCGCTACCTGCAGGTCACACCTCAGTCATTGATGAAGACAATGAGCCTTCATCGGAAATAAGACCCTCAAAAGGATGAGAGACCCCCTAACTCATCAGCAGACCATGCGCCATGCAACATAGTGACGTAGATTTTAGAAATAGAAACTAGGAGGAGTTTTCTAGAAGCTCCTTTAGCATATAGCATATAAGTGGGATTGTTAGCCTTGATGCTTTGGTATGTGAGGAGGGATGAGTCCCTCCCCATATTCCCAGTCGGAGGGGGGGCCCCTCCCCGGTCAGTTTTGCTTATGCTTTATACCAACCCAAATTATACTAAATTTCTTAATGCCAAATTTTGTGTATTCTCAAATATATGCACTTTGATTGTATTCATCTCCAATACTTTAATTGTATCTATAATTGTTACTATTAAAAATTTGCTGCTACATTTAATCTTGTTGTTTGATAAATTGGGAAAACAGAACTACATTCATAACAAAAAGAATTCTATTAAAAAGCTACTACTAGTCTCACCTTCCATTTATTACACGTGCTTCGAACTTTAGTTTTTTAATTAAATATTTCTGATTCCGTTGACACACTTCATATTTTTATCTCGGGTTCAGAAATTGTTCAGTCCTAGATGATTTACTTTGACAAATAACATTCTAGAATGCATGGTGATTTATTAGTTTGTTTGTTTTAGAGGGTTTATTTAGTGGGGTGTTTGTTTGTTTTGTTGTTTTTAAAATGCCGGAACTAATGCCCAGTTTTGCAGTGCAAGCCCAAATGGTTTAACAGGACCAAACTCCAAAAATGCCTGTAGAACACATATTTCAAAACAATACACATTGGAGTCACAGTTTGGTAAATTTATTACATAGCCCAAAATATGGTACAGTGCCGCTGCTTGCCTTTCCCACTCGCGCTAAGTCAGCCCTGCTAGCCCGCAAGGCAAGCTCGCGCCGAGAGTGGCCCGTTCCAGGGATTTTGGAAACCCAGAATACGGGTAGAGCGCAAAGCTCTTGCTGTGTCTGCACACGTCCGAGGAGGAGTAAAGAGTCAGGGAGGGTCCTTCAGTGGTTCCAAGCGAAGGTTTATTAGGAAAGCAGGAGAAGGCCAAGCAACATAACAACAAAGGTAGGAAAGGAAACCACCAAAGAGAAGTATTTCGGGGTAACAAGTTAAATAGGGGACCCCCCCCAAGGGAGGGTACAATCTACGAGCCAATCAGGAGAACTCAGGGGAGTGACATAAGGCGGGGAAACCAATACACTGGACCAATGGGGAGAAACACAGGCGGGGTTTGACTTACAATATCAAATCATACATTAGAGAATGGGTGACGGGCACAGAACCTTCTAGAACAAAGGGAGGGGCCAGGGAGGATTGACAACTTGGTGGGAAGGGATTAGGGAGCCAGACAGGGAAGACTCTGGAAACGTGGGAGGGGCTTAGGGACAACTGACAGGGCGGTGGCGAGAATAAGGGGAACTCGAAATGCCTCAAACCGGGGGGGGGGGGGACAACATGGGATTAAACCATTATAACGTGGAGTACAACAAAAGCAAAGCAAAGTAAAATAACACGCCGCAACGAAACAGGACCAGGATTCCAGTAAAATAACATGTGAGGACCTTTTATCTGCTGGCTGTTATCACCTACAGAGATGATTTTTTGTATAAGATTTTTAGAAGAAACTTCAAAAAGGGTTTGATATATGGAACAATAGCAGGATATGGCCTCTAACTAGTAGGAACAATTGCTGTTCTCAGACATGTACAAGTTGACTTTCATTAACTTTGTTAGATTTTGTACACACTTTCTGGCCTAGATTCAGGGCTGCATCTAATTTCTCCTGGGGACAACTGAGACACAGAGTGAAGAACTAAGTGAAGAACAGTAAATATTCTGTCTAAGCAGAATATACTGAGGAAAACTCAATTGAGCCTCAAGAGTGTGACAGACCAGTTTGGGAATAATGTGAGAAAGTAATACAACCAAATCCACTTTCTTTCCAGCTATACCTTTGATGTCTTGTAGGCTGCAGAGCAAGGGAAGAGTTGCCAAGACTGGATCTAAAATGGGTGGAAACTCCTCAGACCAAAGGAATTTTCAGCATGTAAATCTTCCAGCTTTATGGCAGGCCCATCCAAAAAAACTCATTATGATGGGAAGATAGAAAGATAGAATTTAACCTTTGAATTTTGGAAGATGTATGTACAGACTTTTCTCTAGGATAGTAACTAAAAACTCCATAGATATGCTAGCTGTTTACATAGTTCAAATCTTGAAGATGTTTTTATTTTTTTTAACATAATTATTTGTAGTATAATATTTCCTTCAGTTCTCAGAAAGTGGAATATTTGAAAAGAGGACTTTGTTTCCCTTTCCTCATTGCCTGGCTTTGACTTTTCTACAGCCCCAAGCATAGATGAACCTCCTTCCCATCAAGGCCCTTTTTCTTTCCTTGACTGTTTTTCTTAATCTATTATTTAAAATTCAAACGTTTCTGTGATTTCTGACGTTTCCCCCATAAATATGTGAAATGCTGCTTTAGGCTGCATCTTCTAATTTTTCACCAGCACTGTTTAATTTGCCCAAGGCCATTAATTCTCAATTTTGTGTAGCCACTCCAAGAAGCCAACATAGATTTTTGTGCAGCCCTCAGATAAACTACACTGGAGAACTGATTTGGCTGAAAAATAATTGAGGGAAAAGAGTGTTTCTAAACTCCATCTTGTGCCTCATATCTGCACAAACAACTGCATGAACACAACAGAATGGGTGGAGCAGGAAAGAGAACAATTAGCTGAGGTAGAGCTGCTTAAACCAACATTACTACTCCTGCAGAAGTGCACACGGAGCCAAACAGCCTAAATGTGCTATTTTAAGTACGCTTTAAATCCCTCACCTGTTCCAGTACCTATTAAAAAATTGGTACTAATAAGGCAAGGATTATATTACTCCTGCTTACTGATGGAGCCAAATTTTGGCTAATTGTTTCCTTGTTCTGGTGATTTGTCTTTTAATTCGATCATAGGAAACATAATGGGAAAACATAAATGATCTTTGGGCCCACTTGACAACAATCTGACTTCTACTACAGTCAGTGAAATTTTACCTCAGATTCAAAAGGAATTAGATCATGTCTGTTAGGATATTATTTCCCTCAGATACTAATCATTCTGATTATTTTGTTTAAAAAGGGCAATCCTTCAGAACAGGTTCAGATCACTGAAAAATATATTTCTGCAAATAATTTTGTGTTTTCTATAATAATTTACAGATCTTTTAAAAAATAATGAGCTGTGCTTTTTAATTAAAACATTAATTTTGATCTCTTATTTGTAACAAGTGATTTTTCTGAAATCACTGGGGCTGCAGGGCATGAGGTGAGAAACAGTGCTAAACAGTTGAAGTCATAGTTAAGAGCTCCATCATTCCTAAATTGTATTGACCTAATTGCACAACCATTCTGATTCTGTTGATACTGCTAAAGAGCTTGTTCTTCATTCGGAGTTCGCTTGGGACATTTGACTGCATAAGAGGCACAGCACCATCATCAACCAACAGCAAAGAATCTGCTAAAGTTGGCAGCGTATAGAAGTATTTTAAGGAACTGAACACGTTCAGAGTTTCTTGTAGTAAGAAATGGAAAAGTCCTTAATACTTAACTGAAGCAAAGGACCAATCAAACACATGTTGCAGTTAAGCAAAACCGTATGATCCAAAGAATAAATGCCCCTTCAAATAGAAATGGAAAATTTCCACTGAGCTATGAAGAACATTTTGTGAGTCTGGAGTTCTCTCCACTTCAAGATATTTAGTAATACAGTTATGTCTTCTTGATTCCACTAGTTTCCACAGTTTTGTTTGTATATTTGTTGTTGTCTTTAGATATTTGGTATGCATTACATGCACTGAGGTAAAATAGGAGCACAACTGTAGGCAAATACAACAAAGAACATCAGCAGAAGTGGAAAAATAAGGTGTTTCTAATGATTAAGTAATATACTTAGTTTACCCTTTGATTCAGGGACCATTGCAATACAATATTTAATCAAGAAGTTATCACTATTTGTTATCTTGATAATTCACTATTCATAGTCTTGATATTGCATAAGAATATCAATCCTAGCTGAGTCTTACAATAAACTTTCCAAATACCTGTTCCAGTGGAGTGAACAATTATTTGTCTGTATTGTAAGCTTTTGCAGTTACTGAATATTTTTATAAATATTGGTGTTAAATAGTATAGGATGTTAAAAAAATGAGGAAAAGACAGAATTCAATACCTGAAGAAACTATTTTCCCAAAAGCAACAGAAGGTGTCACTGCTAACTGATTTTAAACAAATGAAGCCCTAAGTGGAAAACACTTTGTTTTGAAACTTGAAAGTTGTTTGGGACCATAACTGGGTTCCCTTCTCAAGTATTCACCAGCTCCAAACATAAATATTAATTTAAAAATGGAAATGACTGTTTCACACCATCTAATTCTCCTTTCTGCTTGCTATTATTCCCTACAGCTGTTTTACTTCAGCCTGTGATTCACAGTCAAATCAAAAGAAGTTTAGGCCAGTATTTGGACAGAAACTGCCAAAGGGCCTTTTAACCCATTACTATTAGAGATCTAATAATTGGGGATTTTCTCTTAAAGTCCATCATTTAAGATGCAGCCAGAATTAATATGACGAGGATGTTGGAGAAACTACTTCCACCAAGAAATGTAAAACTGAGTCTCTAAGTAGTTTGAGACTGAAATGTTTCTGTGTACTGCATTTCAGCTTGTGTAATGGCTGTGTCTCTAAACTTGTGGTATTATTTTAATTCTGCGTGGCAGTCCTCACCCTCTTGTCTTCCTTGATACTGTAGTGTTGCTATTCTATGTTAAACAGCTGTTACATCCCATGCAGAGATGGCTGCATAACACTGAGGAGTGAGTTGTTACTGTCTAAATATACATACAGATTTTGAAGTACTTCATGGCTGTTTGCAAGTCTCTCCATCCATTCAGATATATCTACATATGAAGCTACTGTGAAACAGTAATATAAAACACATTTCCCCTTCGGTTTCTGGAGAACAGCAGGAACTCATACTTTTTCCTCTGGACTTCCCTTCCCTAGAGGTCAGTCTCGGGCTGCCAGCACCCAGGGCCGTGGTCTCACCGGGTCATGGCTGCTGGCTCAGCAGCTGCAGATGTACGCGTCGAGCTGCTATTTACTGGTTGTGAAGTAATTGCTTAAACTGTAATTAAAAAAAGAAATATATATATTTTCTTTTCTATAGTCCGTGGCTTTTAGCCATCACGATTACATGCTTAATAGCGGCATCCAAGCACTCTCTCCAGGCTCCCAGCCTGGCGGCTCCAACACAGACGAAGGCATTTCAGGTCACTTGAATTATTTAGCGGGGTGTTTTTAACCATCCCAAGGGCTTTGCTCCTGCCGTGCGGCGCCTCCAGAGCTCGTGTTTGTAGGTTATTTTTCTATGTCTTTTTTT
>VXBI01011149.1:38874-150320 GCA_013397375.1 Toxostoma redivivum
TGCTTCTGCTTCGATGTGCTTTACTGCCACCTGTACGGATACCAGCCCCCGCGGAGCCCCCGCTTTACCAACGACCCATAGTGAGTATCGCCGCGACCGCCCGCGTGGGCGCCTCGTGCGCGCCCGTCCCGCCCGGCTCCCCCCTGGCCGGGCGCCGTCCCTCCCTCCCCGCCGGCTCCCGCCTCCCGCCCAGCACCTTCCCCGCTGCCGCCGCCCGGCCGCTGTCCTCGCCTGGCCCCGCGCCTGTCCCCGGGCCCGGCCCGCGGGCGCCCTCGCTCCCCGGGAGCCGCTCTGCCCTCCCGCGTCGGGCTCGCCCCGGGGAACGCCGCGCTGTCCGCCAACTCGGTGACCCCTCCCTGGCCCCTCTCGGCCCGTCGCAGCAGGGACTCTGGTGGCATCTTCCCCGTGATCCCTTACACCCCTGGCAGCGCCCTGCTCCGAGCGGCCGCCTTGTGGCGGTCTCCGCGCCCCGGGTTCCGCGGTTACCTCCGGCCGCCGTGTTCCGTGGGCAGTGCTCTCTTCCCGCTCGTGGGCTGTGTTCAGCAGCGCCCGAGTAGCCCGCTCCCCTCCTGTCGTTTCACTAGTAGTCCTTACTGGGACCGTTCACTAAGCAGCCTCTTGCTGTCCATGTGTTCCACATGAGTGCGGGCCTCTCCTTCTCCAGTGTTGAATGGTGAATACCCAGTGTAAGAGCCTTGTCATGCGAGTACCAGATTTGTGAACACCTGTGTACCTGTACATTCCCTGTGCCAGGCACTTGTAACTCTGCTTTGGTGTCATACCGTGCCTTGCTTTGTAATGACTCCGGAATCACCCAGTGTTAGACATCCCGAGTCCCTGAGTAATCCACCACATCAAATTCCCAGAATTTTGAACAGATTACATAAATACCTGCTACTCCTATCCTCCCTCTGCCTTCTCAAACTTCCTTGCAAGAGTGTCCAACAAGGGCCTGTTTTATTCCCATCCCTGGCCACTCTTGTTCAGTGTTTGTCTTGAACCCTTTGCCCCATCACCTTCAGAAGTGATGGTGTTGTCCAGCATGTCAGCACCTGCAGCCTGCCTGTGCCAGGGAGCCGGGCATGCTGCTGCAGATAGAGCTCAGACACTTCAGGGAGTAGCTTCTCTCTGACAGGCAGTTACTTCCTCTCAGCTGAGATGAGTTATCGAGCTGCTGCACAATCCAAGTCTGTTTGATTGCAGAGTTAATATAAGGGGTTGTTTAAATTGAGTTTCCACTGATTTACTTTGCTTTTAAATGGAATGGAGCTCATGTGGTGAGTTTCCAAGCTCCAGTTGAGACTTGACCGTGTTGGTCCACCAGGGTGCATGTCACTTTTTTCCTCTTATGTATAGCCTGACTATCAAGTTTGTGAGAGCCTGTGCTTTCTCAGTACTTAATGAATACAAATTTTTCGTGTATGTCCTGGACCCTCGTGCACCTTCACCAATGCAAACAGTTACCGCGCAGTCTTTTTCATTAATGAAATGTAACCTATGCTTCTTGGTGTTTGAAAATGCAGTGTATTAATAATCTTGTTTGTAGTCCTTGCTGTTTTAACACCCAGGATCTATACATCTCTTGCATACTTTCAGCTGCTGTCATGACAACCCAGTTCTGTGGATTCCAACTTAACCTGCCACCCCAGCAAGTCTTCCCTATATGCTCTTCATAACTCCTATGTGATTTCATCAGACTACCAATAATGAAAGGAGGGCAGGGAGACTCCACTGTGAGTTTCTTTACACAGGTCTTTTGCAAATCCATGTCTGTCCTTTTGTAGATACCAGCTGCTGCTCTGAGTAGCCATTTTGCTGTGTCTGTTCTCAGTGCCAGACCACTATAGGTTGCAACATCAGCTTTGAGCTGTTTCACTCGTTCATTGCTGTAAGAAAGTTGAATATCTGTGTCTCTGTAACAACATTACCTTGGTGTTATGGCTTTTTATCTGTATTGCAGAATGTTTTGTTGAACAGATTAGTTCTACTGTCTATTTCATTCGTGGAGGAAACTGAGGTGGGGTGAAGATCTCAGCACTAATATATTTTCCAGTGATTCCTCTTAGTAAGTGGTAGATCACTTTTTTCCTCCCGCTTCTTACTTTAACAACAATACAATTGCATACTAAGTGAAATTATTTGAATTTTTCTGAAATTCATATGTGTTCTTCAGATTTAGTTGTTAGACCTGGTGAAAAGTTGCTGCATCAACTTCTGAACTTCTAGACTTCAGAAAGTGGCACTGTCATTAAAATTATGTAAATTCTTTTTATTCCCATGTTTGTGCCAGCATGCATGGTTGTATAGATCAGGAAATGATCTAACAATAACTTTATATTTTTCCCTGATTGGTCACAGAGTTTGGTTCTCTCTGGATCATTGCATGGCTTCACAAACATTTGTGCCTGCACAAGTGTGAGGTGGGGATAAGCAGACAGATGGCAGAACTGCTGCTTTCAGCAGCCTTGTGAGCTGATTATGTTTGTGCAGTTGTGGATGCAACTTCAAAAAAGTTGTTCAGTATTATATGTAAAATTTTAGGTCAGTGAACAAATTGCTCCTGTTAAGTGTTCAGAGGCAGCATGATTTCTGGCATTCACAATATTTGCAGGCAGTCTTATCGACAACTAGGTAACTCACAAAGATAAGATGTTGACTTTGAAGCTGGGCTTCATCCTGTACAGCAAAAAAAAACTGAATGAGAAGTGGTGTTTTTCAGTGAATGTGTATTGTAGCTTTCTGCCTCTAATTCATTTGGAGGTTTTGTCCATAGACTGAAATATCTGGTCTAAGAGAAGTAGCCTAAAATAAGGTTTGTATGTAAATTTTAGAATTATTTTTTTAAGTTATGTTAATTACAGGGATGATGAAAGACCTGTGATCAGGTATCCTCACACAAACATGACTCATATTCCTTGCAGGTCTTTGAACAATGAAATTGGGCATGATCAAAGAAAAGCAGGTGGCTGAATCACTTGGACAAGGGGTTCTGGCATGTTGTCTTTAGAACTGTCTCGGTTTGAAAGACAGGTAGTTGCTAAGGAAAGGCAAAAAGAGCCTTTTTTCCTGAGATGGAGATTGTCAATTATTATGATTTGAAATCAGACTTCTGCTTTCAGGCAGAAGATATGGGGATAGGAATAACAGTTCTTTACTAATGTATCTAACCAGGTAAACAGCAGAAAACAACAATAACTTTAGAAATTGACAACAAAACAGAGCAGTGCAGCTCAGTTCTAGTCCCTTTTTGGCCAAAAGCTCACTCTCCTGGGCTCAGTTACCGGTGCTGTGGGCAGGGCAGCTCCCGCGCAGCTGAAGAGGGCTGGGGTGATGGTGGCGGCTCAGGGGTGAGAGGGACGGCAGGGGACCGCTCCTCCTCACGGTGTCGGCCGTGCAGCTCAGCACTAGGTATTAGGATAACACGGGAAAGCAGCAGGGCGAGGTCCAAACAGCAGGGAACGTGGTCTCCGGCGTTGAAAACCGCGGGTAGGATGCCAGACAGGATCCCCAACTATCTTTTCCAACTCCACGTGCTAGCCCGCGAGAGAGCTCTCTCCGTGGCGCCCACTCCTCTTCCTTTTTCCGGTTCCCTTTGTCCATCCCCCTCCCCTCACCTTTCCTGCGAGAGACAACTATTACTAAGTTGTAGCCACAAGTAATTAGCATAACAATGGGAAAAATTCCACTGAAAGGAAAAGAGAAAAAAAAAAAGAAAAACAAAATGATTCAACCCCCAACAAGAACAAAACCTGGTTTTGACACCTCTCGATTTTTCTGACTTTTTGATTCCAAGATGAGGACAGTGTCAGGGCAGCAAATTCAAGGCAGTAGGAATGAGTCAGAAAGCTTGTTTTGAAAAGGTGCATGTTTTGAACTCCTGGGCAGCCTGCTGTACATGGATGAAATAGTTGGCATTTTCCTATCTCTGGAGTTCCTAAATCACAGAGAATAGGGTGTCGAAGGTATTGCTAGGGAGGTGTTGGGCTGGAGAGGGTGGTGACTCAGGAAGTTAAAAGAAGATTGCTGGAAGACACAATCTCTCCAGTGGTATTTGTTGAGAATAGGCTGAGCAAGTGCTTCCAGCCATGGACTTCATCTCCTCTTGTAGGCTCCATGGATCTGCTGACATTTTATTCTGTCACTCTTAATTGAAGAACTTTCTTATACCTTTAATATCTCTTCGCTTTGGGTTGCTCTCTAAGCCACCCTTCACCTTCTTTGCAGGATGTGTCCTGCAGGGCCTGTGTGTTGCTTCCAATGTGGTGGCTCTCAAACTACAGGTGCAAAAGGCATGTAGAAGTTATCCTGGTGGTGTGAATGCTGATAGAAAATTTGAAAATTGCTGACCCAGACGAAATTGTCTCTTGGACGAAGTGTAATTTAGACTGTGTTTTTGAGACTCAGTTTGATGAATAAGTTATAGAACACTGAACTTGTTTAAAAGCAGGTTTTTTAGAAGTGTCCATAGAAATTAATTGTAAGGGGATGCAGGAAGAGTTGTAGAAGTATTTTAGCCCACTCATTTATGGAGAAGGAAAACTGAGTAGCCTTTTTTTCATGTTTTTCTTGCCTTTCTCACGAATAACTCCTATCCTTTATTGCTTTTTTGGTTTGGTCTTGTGCAATACACAAGATGGGCCATCATGATTAATGGAAACAATACCATGTCCAGCCTTCCATTGTGGAAGTGGAAGGGAAGTGTCTACTAGTGTGAGGGGGCTCAAGGTTCACACTGCTGCTCTCTTCTGTTTTCCTTCTAGTAGGAAAGTGCTTGAGTGGAAGTGCAAGAAGGTTGTGACAAGAGAGGGAGGGTAAGTGTGTGAAGAGTTCAGTTGAAGCTCTGCTGTGGGGAATGAGGAGGACTTTTTTCTTAGAATCTCACATCTCTGCTCACTGTAATGATTTCCCTTGGCACATAGAAATCACTTTTCTGAGTTTTTCTTGTGCACAGTGTCTGCTTCAAGCTCTTCATCTTGCCTACTTAATTTTAATAGCAACATCTTTGTGGAGAAGACATTTTCTGGCAGTTAATCAGGTTAACTCTTTTGCCAGTTGTTTGCTTTTTATAGTCCCTTCTTGAAGGTTTCCTGCTAGTGAGCAGGATTATTTTAGTGGTGATACAATTTGTAAGGGGAATAATTTGTTCTGCCACTGTCATCTGGTACTTGGTAACCAAGAACACAAGTTTGCAGCTGGAATAAGTGATGGGGCATGTGCCCTGCTTCCCATCTGTCTGAACAACTCTTTGGAAATTGTATTCAAATGCCTAGATGAATACTGGCTCATCTTCCTCATCTGTCAGGGGATTGCCTCTGTGTCAGAGGCAATAGGTGCTGCCTGTAGCTGACCACTGTACCTGTGGTGCTTCTGATGCTTTAGGGAAGCTGACAGCCCTGTGCACATGTGGAAGTGTTGCTAACTACCACGTTCTTTGCCACAGGAATAATCTGTATGGTTTGACCATCTTCTGTGATTGAAGACCTCTGGATTAAAATATTATCCATGTGATAGCCAGTTTTGAGCTAAAGACTTAGCTCAAAAATTTATCTTTTTTCTTCATTGATGACTTGTGGTATTTTGCAGCAACTGTTTGTTTGGCTACAGGACAGAGATGCAGATCTGTGGCCATGTTGATGTGCCTGACTTTTGTATTTCATTGTGTTCTCAGGTCTAAGATCTGTTAATTTACATAATCTGAAAGGGTATGGAGTAGCAGTACTACACTATGTTAATATTTTGTTAGTGAAGTTTGGAAACATTTCAATTCAATGCAGCTTAAAAGTAGGTAGAGATAGTTTTCTCACTCAGGGAAAGTTGTGATTCTACTCAAAGTGAGTGTAACTTAACCATGTAGTAAACGGTTCTATGGTTACTGGATATCCAGGATATTTTCTTAGTTACTATGTCTTGGCAAAGTGCTGGTAATGGTGGAGAATTGCTGGTAATTTAGATTGAAATAGCTTAAAATCTTCCTGTACAGCCCCAAAGCTGATTTTTTTTTTCCTGCAGTGTTAACTGTCCGATGCTTTCTGTTAAGGCATTGAGGAGACATGAGACTTGTCTGTCGGTGTGTACATATGCTTACAAGTACTCATGAATAAAAATGTTATGGCTTGCAGCTGATAGGATTTAATGCTTTTCTCAATTTCTTGTGTTTTGGCTGCAGCCTGACCTCCTGCTTTAGTCTCTACAATTTACTGTAATGTTGGAACATTGCTCTTAATTATTTGCTTGCTTTGGTATATGCTTCTTTACAAGCTTTTCTTTGAAACTTTGTCTGGAAACCTAGAATTTCATATTGTCTTAAAAAACCCATCAGTGTTCTTTCTCTGCAATCCCTATGCAGAGTTGAGCTGTACCTGTTGTCATTACTGCTCTTGATGCCAGGAATATGAAATTTGGGGGTATTTTCTGCAGAACTTGGTTATATGGCAGTGGAGACTTACACTGTTTTATGGCAGACTCGGTAATAATTTGTATTTATTGTTGCACTCCAGTATTACACAGCAGCTATAATGATTGCTTGGTCATGGCCAAAGATCAACAAGGAAACACACAGGGAAGTGTTCTTTCATGTCTGTGTGTCTGCCTGACTTGATTCTGGTTTTCATGTGTATGTCACGTGGATTTGTATAAGGTTCAGTATTTTCTTCTGAATTAACAGAATTCAGAATTAACAGAGTATATTGGTCTTTACTGTTGAATGTTAAATGTTGGAATATGAAGTGGTGGCTCTTTCAGAGTGGCATTCTCTCGTAAATGCTTTGAAAATATAGTGCAGTAGAAAATGTGTATTTTGGCTGGCATTGGCAGTGCTCAGCAGGGAATTCCCAGCATATTTGAAAGCAGATCTGGTGAGTGTATCTTGGTGCAGCAGAGGGGCAGAAGGGCTAAGGTTGCATGACTTCATAAAGAAGTTGCCTTTGCCAGGAGGTTCATCCTCTGATATGAGTGGTGAACCGAGAAAATAATGCTATGATAAACTCCAGATTAGGTTATCTGTAATTTGAGGACTTTTTCCTTCATAAGTTTATTTTAGTGAGCTGTTCTTATGTGCAGATGAGGTAGTTCCTATTAGTACAGGAAATCAAATAATTGACAGTCTTAAGGATAGACCCTGGTTTTGTTTCTTTAGCTAAAAGCAGTCACCACAAAGTTTATACTAAGTGCTCTGATTCTCTGCAGTACTAGTTCTGTGAAAGTTAATTGTTCTCATACTCCTTGTAGGATGAAGAGGAGTCAGCAACCCCATCTCCTTGTGCCATCAGTCATTAATTTTTATTCCCTCCTTTGGTTTAGTTACAGTCATGCTGTTTGTCATATTTTCTTTATTCTATTTTGTGCTTTATGTTCCTGCTAAAGATTTTCATGGAAATTCAAATTTTAACATTATATTTGACATTTAGAAAAATATATTTTCTGTGTAGATTTGGTTTGCTTCACACATACATCTAATTTCAGTATTTATTTGCTAGAAATTGTTGAGATGTTAATGATTTAAGAATGCACGTTTTATTTGGAGCTGCTGAAAGAGTATGCAGCTCTGCCTTCTCTTTGTTGTGAGTTGAATATAATAGTAATGTTATCCAGCGTGGAACACTAAAACAAGAGAAATTTAGTGTTGGCACTTTTTGGTCACTGACAGTTAAGAGATAACCAGAAAATAAAAGTTTGGAACTGTGGGCTAGTTCATTTTGCTTAGTTTACAGACCTAGACTGTGACCAGTCAATGAATTAAATGTAGTCTTTAGTTTTAGGTTCTCTCAAAACTCATGCCATAATTAATGGAGCAAGCTCAGTATGTGAAGCTGTCTATTTTTGCATTACGTAACTGTTACAGTTAAGTGCTGGTTTTCTGTAGCATCAAATTATTGTCTTCAGAAATAGAAGTGTTAGTTGTTTGATATATAATATATACTGGTGGTTTGTGCAAGAGTCTTCATGGAAGGCAGGAAATATGTAAATTATTTAAAATAATAGTAGACGAGTTTGGCCAATACAGAAACTGTTGCTAGGCTGGAGGCCAAAACAAGTCCAGTCAGGCCCTGACCCTCATTAGCAAAGCATTATGAAAATGCTTGACTTTTTTTTTTTTTTTNTTTTTTTTTTTTTTTTTTTTTTTTTTATGTTTATGCTGCTAAGGAGTGGGTTATTAAGATTGGTACTCAGCTTAGCATTGCAAAGTTTGCATTTAAATAACAAGATGGGGAAGCTCTACTGTGGTTAATTGACAAATTATTAAAAACATATCCTTGATAAAAAGCATGCTGGGAGTGCAATAGCTCTCAAATAGAATATGGCTGTTGAGTTGGTCTTAGTGCTGCACTTCCTCACTGTGTGATAGTACTGTGGTATATGCTGACCAAAAGCTGGGCTGTTTATCAGTCCTGCACTATAAACAAGTAGCATCATTCATGGGCTACTTGTGTGACCTTCTTAAAAGCCATTCATTTTCATGACTGGGCTAAAGGAATCAATGTAAAGAGTTTCATTTCTGAAGTTGAATACCTTCCTGTTCCATTGGTCAGAAGCATATTTGCTGAGATTTTTCTTTTGCATTTGTGTTACCCCTTCACAACTCGTGTCCCCTAACAGACTGCATGTCTGTGTCCATGACTTCCGGGATATTTGAAGTTTTTGTAATCTGACTGGGCTTTGATAACTTCGTGGAAGGCAGTGCTTGTTGTGAGCATGTGGATATTGCTTTGCTACGCTAAGTACTTGCAGCCAGGATTATTAAAGTGCTAATTTCATGAGAATGACATCTTAGGGCATGTAGAACAGCTCTATGGAGTTGTGGCAAGGTCACTGGGACAGCACCATATAGAGTTCTGTATGTCTTCCCAGAGCACTCTTACGTTATAAAGATGGAGTTCTCACAGTCCTTAATGGTATATAAAACCTCACCTTATGCTATTCTTTCCATTAGCTTGAAATCTGCAGCACCTTTGGTGAAGTTGAACATAGGGCTGCAGTGATTGTAATATATATGCCATGGACATACTCCTGTAATTTATCTTTTGCCCTTCTGCCACCAAAGATGTCTCCTCTCCAGACTTTGTTGGCACACCATGGGTTCTAGCATCTGTGGGGCTCTCTGCTTTACTGAATGGTACTTGGAGGCCATGTTTGACAAAGAAGAGAGAGGAAGAGAAGGGTCCCTGTCATAAGTTTTTATCTTTAACATCAGTATTGCTTCTGCTTTATATTTTCTGAAAGTTAAAACACTTTCCCTGTTTTCCGTGAGGTGCTTTCTACAGAGATAAGAATTCTGTGGGTGAAATTCATAAGGTTTAGGTGTATTAAGGTAGAAAAAAAGTGTGTGATTCTCCACTGGTGGACAGGAGTGTGGGCCAACTAAGTAAATCTGGTTGCTTCCAGCCCCTTTTTATAGGTGACTGTAAGAATATAAGGGTTGGGTGCTGCACTGTTTTCCTTACTCGGTAAGTGAGCACAAGGGTAAGTTCAGCTGCCTAAGAATGGCAAGTTTGCAAGGCCGTTCTTTTCTGTATAAATAAACTTGCTGAAAGATTGACTTTTGTGAAAGATGATGTGTTAGTCAGAGGTCCCTTGTAAGGACCTTTATGAGGTAGAAAAAACATATTTTTGTATTCCGCAATACTTTATTTGACTGCCACATTAAGTATGCAAATTAAGTATGCTGCACCAACCTTCTCCAAGTAGTGTTTCTGCAGAGAGAATGCTGGACGTTGAGCGGGTGCTTGAGAAACCCAGAGAAATGGTGTAGTAAGGAAAGAAGCGTTCTTCAAAGAGTGCCGCAGTGCCTGAAGGGAGGTGACTAATTGCAATTGAAGTGTCTCTTAAACATGAGGGGAACAAAACTCCATCAAGCCAACCAATAGAAGACAAATTCTTTTGGTACAGTGTTGTACAAGCAGTTACCCAAACTCTGAAGAACTACATGGTAATATAGTATTAAAACTGATCCCTAATAAGATGCTGATAGAATGAGAAGTTGTAGTAATGAAAGTCATTCTTCCTTACGAAATAGGAGCAGGATTCTGGCTCAGTTCAACTAAAATTGAAAAATTATCAGATAGAGAAGAGGCAGGCAGCAGAAATCTCACATGGGATATTTCCCACCATAGTACCTGAATTCCTCTAAAATACTGGGATTAAAAGTTGAGAGAATGGGGCTGTTCATCTGGAAGGAACACTGGATAAACCCAAGCATTGAAGTGTTATAAAGAAGGATAAACACAAATTACCTTTTTCTTAATTCACAGGAAAAAGGTTCAAGTAAAACAAGTATTCCTGTGTACACTTAACCACTATGGTGGTCTCTTTTCTTCTCAAGGATGAATTATTGCGGTTTTCTGTGCTTGGAGAGCTTGAGCTTTTAAGGTAGAAAACTTAAGCCACTGCATAAAGTAGGTCCCAGCGATACCTCTTTTTGGGAGAATATGAGATCTGTGCTTCAGGTTGTTTGGTGCCAACTGCTTTTTTCTTTTTTCCCCCCTTTCTTTTTCCTTTTGGAGGATTTCAAGGTGTTAAGTTTATTCACATACGTAATGTAAATGTCTTGGAATAATCTACTCCAAGACTGTGTACTACCCTTTGCTATCCTGCTAATCTAAGTATGCTTTCTTCTTTTTCAAATGTGTTGAGATGCTCAGCAGCAGCAGATTCTTCTTTGTTCTGAGCTGAAATAGTTACACTAGACAGCGTAGATGAAGGGAGAGGAATATGATGAACACTGCTGCTACAATGTGAGGTAGATATTATTCTTTCTCTGACCAGTGGTCATATAAATGTATGGATGACAATACATCCAATAGTTAGGCAATATAAGCACAATACACTTTCTTGGTTGTCATTTTTTATAGAATGTTTAATGGAAGTTGCTCTGGAGGAGCAAACTAAGCTAGTTCAGAGTGGTCTCCGACATCTTGGCACTAAATTTTAGGGGGTAGGAGATGACAGAAATTTATTGGAAGAGGCCATTGCAGAGAGATCAGTAATGTTCAGATGGTTCTGCTGATAAGGCCTCTGTTTGTTTTTAAGTGATTAGATTAGTCAAAAGAAGAAAAGAGACAATCTTACATAAAAACACTGAATGACTGTTGGACCTCTGAGTGTTTCTGGGGCTTTGCAGGTTCTGTCCAACTTTTCTGTATGCAAGTTGTTAGAGGAGGCAAGTGGGACTTAAGGATGAATCACTGCAGTGGTGTTTTTAAGGGTTGTGTTTTGTTTCCTGGCCATGTGATTATGATGAACAAACCTGGATGAGGCCTTCAATCACTCTACCTTTTGTTCTTAATGTAAAAAATAAGGCACCTTTCTTTGTCACGTTAGTATAGAGAGAAATTGGCTGTTATTGCGATCGTTCTTTCCCTTGACTGGATTACCCTGCCAAGATGCTCTCCACATTCGGCTCAGGATATTTTTGCCTAAATTGGCAACTTGGAGGCATACCCTTTTCCCCTTCCCCTTTCCCCTCCTGTAATCCACTATACCTGAAATGAATCACAGTTGTATTCATGTTAGCTTGACTCCTTTAAAGGCTATTGTTGCTTCTCAGTTAAGTCACAAAATTTGCAATGATTTTTTTTTTTTCAGAATAGTTTTTTCATGTAGGGTTTTCATAGTCACAGTATCCTCTTTCATATTTTAGGGTACTGTTCAGTGACTCCTTTCCCTGAGAATAGTTCATGCAGTTTTAAGTCTGCTAATACGAGTTGAAGACAAGACCTTTCGAAAATCATACTGCATCTTGTGTTTCTGTTCAAGTTGCATGAACACCGTTCTTTTATGGACATTTTGAAGCTGTGAAGAAGGTATGGTTATACATTCTATGCCCTGCTAGAGCCAGTAAGTTATGGTTGTGTAAAGAGACAAGATCTCTTGATTTACTGAGTGTTGGAAGCGGAGATGAGCAGGAAGAAAAGGAGCCAGTAGTGATGTCTTTTAGCAGTAATGCTCCCCAACACCCCACCCACCCCATTAGCAATAAGTAGATTATAAATGAAGTTTTACTGAGGTGAAGTTGGAAGGAAGATGACAATGTTTTGCAGGAATGGTTGAAATACTTCAGGGGCTATACTGTTAGAAATTGAATGAAAATCAGTATTTTTTAGAACAATGCTGTGTACTTCAGGAGGACACAAAAATTACTTCTATAAGTTAGGAGTTTGTTTCTCTCCTTAATAGTTTTCTGGTATCATCAGTTGACCATCAGATTGCTTAGCTTTCATTATGCTTTATAAAGGGCAAGTGGCTATTTTAAAGAGTAATTATAAGTAAGAATAGAAAAGTATTAAATACAGTTTTAAAATGGAGTGACTGAGAGCTTACTTGCAAAAGTTCATGGTTCTGCTGCTCTCAGGAGAAAGACATCTTGTGTTTGCTAGGCAGGGCAGCCAGAGTGCTTGAAAGTGTGAAATCAGCTTGTAAATGAAGATGAGAAGGGTTGGGCTGCTTTAGAGGACCAGAACAATGACTAAAAGGTACAAAATTTGATTGAGGGGAGGTGTGTATGTGCGTATACATACTGGTCTGTCTATATCTATCTATCTGTCTATCTTTGTGTGTGCGTATGTATGTGTGTATAGGAAGAGAATGACAAAGGGACACAAATTGGCTCTTTAAACCAGATGCCGGTACTGTTAGAAGAACAAAAGGATATTAAAAGACTGAATTAGTTTTAGATTTAGAGTGTAAGATTTCTACTTTCTGGAGCAATGTGGCATTATTGTAACCACTAATAGGATTAGTGGGGGCAAGCAATCCAAATAGTTAGACAGATCTTGATTGCTTTATGATAAGATATATATGACACATTGCCTTTGGTAGTAAGCTTACTAGATTTGATAGTTTAATAGGTCCCTCTGAGTTCATTGGAGTGGACTTGGCTTTAGGCATTAGTGTAGTGTTTTACCTTCTCATGGGTCCCCCATGGAAAGGGACTGATAGATGGCTATAATCCTAGTCTTTGTTTGTTTCTGCTTTGGGAATATGTTTTAGATTAAGAAATCTTCTGGTGATAAAGTTTTCAAGAATGAAGACAGTAATTTTGCCACGATACTGTGACAAAGCTTGTCTTCTCCATATCATCTTTTTGTCTTTATTTCTTGCCTGAAAATTCCTCTTTAGTTTTTTTTTTAACTGACACTGGTGATCATTGCCAAGTTCTTCATGTCCTCATGTGTAGCCATGGTAATTAGTAATTATTCAGTGATACTTCTGACATGAAGTTAAGTGCTGTCACCAATGAATTCTATATCTGAATATGGGGATAAGTCACAGTTTTAAACCATGGCACTGATGCTTTTTTGTATAAAGAAGATTGTTTATGGATAATAGTGATGATAGATGAATTTTATTATCTCTAAGGACTTAGATGAGCTGTCTTTAGGCAGTTTCTGATAGACCTTCTTTTTGAGCAGATTACTTGTTTCATTGTGAGTTCAGAGATGCCCAAGCTCTCTGACGTGGCTGGGTCTAGCAGGATTACTAACTTACTTAGTGGGGATTGTTCTCTAATAAATTGTTTTGCTTTGACAGAGAAACTTCTACCTTTCTTTCTAGCCTGCTTTTGGTTTGAGTAAGATTTATGACTTTCTTGAAGTGCAGATGAATAGAAGCAAACATTGGTCAATAACAGAGCTCTGTGGAGGTAATGAATTTGCAGAATGTTATGTGTATAAATAATTTTTCACTAGATTGAAACTGAACCATAACTCTGCTGTTGTTCACATTGAACAGGGAATGGGGTTTGGATTTCTGAGCACAGTATCTTTTGCTCTTAATAAGAATGGTTCCCAAACTAAAACTCAAGGAAAGGATTCAAAAGGCAAAGTATATGTTAAGCAGTAATGTTTTTTGGAGTATTGATACTGGAGACTTTACTGCTTGACTTCAACCACCTAATAAAATGGATTTTTGTTTGAACAGCATTTCATGAACACAAAGAAATGGAGCAGTATAGGAGCACGATTTCTATGAAAGGAAGTAACAGGGAGCTGAACAGACAGGCTCACCCTGAGGTGTCAGGGAAAGTTGAGGCTTCCGTGTTTATGTTGAAATGTCAGAAGACTTCAAGTTGATAATTTTGAAATTGTGGTATGTGAAGGACTTTTAAAGCAAAGCTGTGATTTGGTGGGTTGCTTGTGTGGCTTTGTTTATTTATTTTTTAAACCAAAACAACAATGAAGTGATATAGTAGGTGATCATTTCTTCTAGAACTGGTAGCATGGTTGTTTATCAGTGTTTTCATATGGTCATCCTGCTGTTCCTCCTCATCTCAGTTTAGGTTTCCCCCATCAGCTGAAGTATGTCCACTGCTACCTGTGTTTTAGGCTTGGATGAAGTTGAGGGAGTGGCAGCCTCTATGGAGCTAAAACTGGAAATTTTCCAGAAATTTTCTGGTCAGAGAAAGTCTGACCTCACACCATGAGGTGGAACCTGCCACCACCTGGTGTGTGGTCTGGCACAGAGCTGAGTGCTGTTCCTGAGGTGGATGCTGTGCCACTGGCTGTATCTTAGCAAACTCAAGCATGTAAATCCATTCTTTAGTTTTCAGTAAACCTTGCTAATCGTAGTGTAGACCCACCTTTCTTTCCCAGGTTACTGAAAGAAAAATTGGTGCCAGCCTCCAGCTATCAAATCTGAGGTTGCAGCCTGAAGTCAGATCAAGGGAGCAAGGTGCCACAATAGTGGAATTATTCTGCCTTGGAAGAGATGAAAATAGGAGATCTGGCACCTTGAAGTATTGCAGTGAGAAATCCAAAAAGGAGCAATTTAGACCTTTCTGTAGCTTTCAAGGGATTTGTAGTGTTTTTCATAGACCTTTAGAAACTATCTACTCTTACCTGTGTTAATTTTTAAAAAGTAGGCAGTTGGATGGTTGAATGTTTAGGTTTTTTGGAGTAAAGATAAATCTTTAGTGATTTGACCTTTCGAAAGTTTATTGATCGGCCAATGCACAGATTTAATAACAACAAAATAATATTCATCTTTACATCAATGATTTGGTCTGCAGTTTTATTTTAACCAATTCCTAGAATGATTGAACCTGCTCATAGGTGGTGAGTTGGTTTGGGGTTTTTTGGTAGTATACCAAATAACTGTCTTCAACAAAACTAGAAAATTTATACTAAATGAAATACTACACATATTTTTGTGGCATAATTGTAGGATACGATATTTTCAGAGAACTGCTACTACTTTTGAAACGCTACATATATATACTTCGCTGGTGTGCAGTGTAGTTGTATTTTGTGTTAGCTTCAGAAATGTGTCGTTTTCAAGGTTAATTTTGAAGATGTTGTTAGCTTTTTGCATTCATAAAATATCTACTGAACAAAACCAAAACATGAACATATAGATTTTGATATGTCAAAATTAAAATGCACTCTGGTTATTTTCCAGAGTTTTCAGTCTAATAGGTTGATTTTTGAAATTCAGTTTTGACATTTGAAGGGATCTTGCTGAAAGTTTCTCTACACAGTTATGAGAGACTGTTTGCATCTCATGTGGTGTTTGAGAGAATATTTACTTTTAGAAGGAAGTGTTTAAACCTTGTTGTGGAAACATTGTAGTGTCTTTGATATTAATTCTGGGTCTTTCAGAATTTTGTTTTTCTTTAGTCTTGTTAGTGTTGAATAGCTGACTATCTCATGCATTGTATTTGTGTCCTGTGAGCCACTTAAATGACATTATAGAACTGGAGTGTAGTTTTCCAATCTGACTTCACTCGCATACCAAGATTATTGCAGACATAATTAATGCTCTGACTATTTGGGGAAGTAATGTGTGTTAAATGAAGCCTTTGGATGAGACTCCATGTCCAGGGCAATCAAAACATCCCCATACATGTAACCCACACTCTCCCCTGAACCACTTGCATTCATCAGTGTATGCTGGCTGTGCTGTTTCTGCTTGATAAGTCAGCAGCAGATACTGGGCTGCTTTTTGTTAGGTTATTTCTTTTGCTGAGTTTTAAGACTTTTTTTAGCATGCTGAATGCCAGAGCTAGCATTTAGGGATGTGTCTTCCCATGTGGTCTGGGGAAAGATGGGACCCTTGCAACCAGCCAGTATTAATTTTAGGCTGAAGAACTGTAGCTCAAGTTGTTTTAACCTGAATTTGTTTTCTGCTCTGAGAATGTAAATGCTTTCCTGGTTGAGACCTTAAGCCTGCTGCTGTACCCAGCAGTGCTAAAGATTACAGTAAAGGGATTTTTTTTTTTTTGGGGGTGGGCTCACCTCAATGCTTTTTTTCCAGCTTTTGGTGCATTGAGGAGGTAGATTGGTGCCTGCAAGTACCAGAAGCTGTGAAAGAAAAAGCAATCATGTAACAGATTTCCTTTTGTGATTCTGCTGATAACAGCATTGCCAATTGTTTGCCCTACATCTAATTCCTCAGTCATCAGAACAAAGTTTACAGGCTAGAATATAAGGCGAAACAGGGATTTTTTTTCCCCTTACTGAATTCATCTGGGT
The DNA here is from genome assembly GCA_013397375.1 of Toxostoma redivivum. NCBI lineage: Eukaryota > Metazoa > Chordata > Aves > Passeriformes > Mimidae > Toxostoma > Toxostoma redivivum. Next base: position 55,338 of record VXBI01011149.1, read on the forward strand.
ACATCATGGTGCTTTTAGGCACAAAGTTGCAGACATGGCAGTGTATGGCAAGCCTTTTGGGTTATGATTTTAAGATAGTGGAGAAGCCTGCAGTGTGTAGAACCATGTACAGGCTGTCACAGAAAGTCATGAGCATATTTTAGGTGGCTGAAGATTATATTTACAAGTTTACATGTTTTTCAAAATACTCCTGATTAATTGCTTCCGCAAGACTATCTGGTGTTCAGCCCAGTAACTCTGTGGATCCAGAAGCTGGGTCCCCAAATTCAGAGCTGGCATCAGTGTGGGGGGGGAAGTATTGTGTCCTTGGTAGGATTTTCTCTCAGAGAAGCTGTGTGTATCTTTCCAACAGACTGGTTGTCTGTGCTTAGTGGTCTGATCTGCTGCTACTTTGCAGGGATAGAAATTGTGTTTGCTTTTCTGTTGTGTCAGTCCCTTTAGAGTCTTTAGTATACTCTGGAGTTACACTGGCAACCTGTTGCCTAGCAGTTCCTCAGTGCCAGGTTTGGAACTGTCCTGTGGAAGACCTGTGCTGGCCCCAGTGAACTATGTCTGACTTGTCTGTTCAGCCAAATGCTTCCCCTGTACTTAATTCAAATTGACCTCATTCCTCTGACCTATATACTATGAAGATGATTGTCTCCCCAGTTGCTTCACTGGTAAATACTAGGAATAGTGTTCTACTGAGCTTCTCTCCACTGGTGTTGTCAGTCCTCCATCCCTTTATTTTGGTCTGCAAGAGATCCCATTGGTTTTTCTAGTTGGTTTCTTGCTTTTGATGTAGTTAAGTAACTTTGCAAGGTGCTACTCAAACATGTTAAGTTCTATTTCCTGTTTACTTTTGACCTACCATGTATATTCTAATCCCTTCTGTTCTCATTAAGCAAGCTTTCTGTTTTAAAAAATCTTGACTTCTCAGATTTGCTTCCTAACTTCCCCATTTGATCATGCAGTATATAGGCTTTTATTGCAGGGGCTGATGTATTACTTTGGCTGTTTTTGTTTTGCTTCCAACTGTGAGGAGTTTTTACTTGATCTCTTAATACAGAGTTTTGTCTGCTTTTTTTTTTCTAATTTTCCCCCTGTTTTTAGGGTTGTGTGGTTTTGGGTTAGTTTGCTTGTTTGCGTTGTTTTTGGGGGAAAACAGGTTTGAGAGGATTGCTAATTACTTTTTTTTTTAAACACTGTTCCCTTAACATTAATTACCCATGTGCCAATAGTTTTTTGTCTCACTGTATTCAACTGTGATGTTGAAATATAATTGCATTGCAGGCACAGTTACAGAGCAGCTTTCCTATCCTTTAACTAGGTCTTGTGTACCACTCAAAACTAAGCCAAAAATTGGATCTTTTCATGGAGGTCCTATCATAGCACTAATTTTCAAGGTAGAAGTCACTATTTGGGGAAAAAAAAAATCTGTGCCATTCTAATGAGTCACAGTGTTCACTTTACATGAGGAGATTTCGGTTGCCCATTGTTATTAGCTTTCTTAAAGTTGAAACTGTAATCTTCCTGAATTGGTAGTTGATCATGCATCTTTATTACTTCATTGTGTGACTTATAAGAAGTTCATTTGGCTTCTCCTTTCCTGTGATACTTTATGCCATTAAATGTTTATGTAAGCTTCACAGACAGTGCCATTCCCCACCTGCTGTTGTTTGTTGCTCCCATTGGAATTGCTGAGTAAGCTGGCAGGCTCTCAGAATTATCGTGTTTTGCTTTGTCTTCCTTCCACCATATCTTGGACATCCTTTGAGGGTGTCACGTGAGGCCAAGTATTTGGGCTTCCCATGTATTACTTACAAAATTTCTAGCAGTAGTGTAGAAGTGTTTGTAAGTTCCAAACCTCTTATTAGCATGCCAGTCTGGCTGACTCTGACATGACTAATGTGCGTGCCTAACAAGTTCTTCCTGTTTCCATCATGTCTAAATCCTTGCTGTCTGTATCACTGACTTCCTTTGTCAGCCTCACATGTGGATCTGGCAGCACTTGAGAAAGTAAAACCATGGAAATCCTGAGTGTAGTGTTTCTATCCATCAACCTGAGTTTACTTTCAGAGAATCCATCTTGTGATTCCATATGCTACTGTTACTGTTGGGGATTCAGTGAACTACTGGGTTGTTTGGTTGGGGTTTTCTTGTTTGGTTATTTTTTTTTGTTGTTGGGGTTTTTTAGTTTGGTTGGGGTTTTTTTGGGTTTTATTGTTTTGGTTTGGGTTTTTTTTGCTGAATCACCAAGTAGTCAGTGTTCAGTGTAGAAGCCCTATGAAGTTGCTGCCTTTCCATCTGCAGGGTGCTGTGCCAGCCAGTTGTCAGATTTCACAAATACAGCAAGCTGTGTGTTGAGTAGTCTTCTGATAACCACACTTGCTTCTTCCTAGTCCTAAGTCTGTCTACTCCAAGGAGGATTCCTATGTTAACAGGAAGCAGAGATTGTTCCAGGGATTAGCTCTGACCCATCCTAAGTCCATATGAATGCTAGAGATGGCAAAAGGCATGATGAAGCATTGAAGAGAAAACAAGTAGGCAACACAAGAGCCTTTTTTAATGGTGTTGCTTGTTATCTACTATAAAACTGCAGTGAGGTTCATGCGAGGTAGTGGGCTTTTTCAAACCTTTTAGATTTGTTCCCTCATAATGAAGGCATAACCCTAAAACTGTCAGTCTTCAAACAGGAAAAAAATGCATTTTTGGGAAGCAAAATTGCAGGCAGCATCTCTTTACTTGTGCGAACTTGTGTTTGGTAAAAGGCTGTGAAAGAACTGATGTCCCCAGTGAGGATCTGCTTTAGTAGTGTCCCAGGGATGGCCAGTGGAAGATTTTGCTAGAAGAGTATAACAACATGGAAAGCCTGTAAAGATGCTTCTGTATCCTCCAGTAATTTCCTATACTAGAGCTGGTGGTGTGTTTGTGTTTACGGGTTGTCTAATTGTGTGGCTTACAATAGCATGTAGTAACCAGTATACTTGCTCAGAAAATGATGCTCTGTTATCTTGGATGTCTGAAAGTAACTAAGTCATGTCTGTTGCCCGCTTAAAATTGTAGCCTCAGTATTGGTTCTGTGTATTACTGCATCATGTCACTAACTGCAGTGTATTCCTCTTCCAAACACATTAGTGACCAGTCATCTGGCTTATTGCCAACGCACTTCTCTGGTGCCCAAGTGCTAAGTGTGTTCTTCTTCAAGGTTAGCATGGTTATCTTTACCTCATGACCAGTTTTGTTCTGTCTTATCTTGCATAATCTGTTAAAGCAAGATATCTGAAAACTCCTGTGCTTTTTTTCAGCAGTATAGACTGTCCTCATGAAAGTAATTACGTCTTTTTAATAATCTTACTGCTATTCCCTGTTGTTTAAGCTATACTGCCATGTCTTTCTTCTTATGAGATACAAATGTAAGCAGTCATCTCATTGCCCTTTTTTACTGCCACTTTTGCCTCTCGTCTTTTTGAGCTGACATCCCTGTGCATGCCTCTGAACAGTGAAACAAGGAGAGAAACATACTTGTTATAGGTTAAACGGGCAAAAAGGAGAGTGATATTTTTAACCAGATCAGTTCCCCTGTCACATGTTCATTGCAGAACAAGAGAGGAGGCTATCTGAGGCTGGGAGATTAGCGTGAGTCTGTATTTATTTAAGCAGCAGCTCTGGACTTCACTGTTACTCAACCCTTGATGCAGTCATTAGTGATTTAAGGGGTGCGAAGACAATGAGAGATCATCCAGTTCACCTGAAGGCATGATATTCTGTGGTCTATACCTATACTGACTGAGAGATGTCTGTCTTCCTTAAAAGCATCCAGTTTCCATAGACTTTAAACCAGTGAGAACTCTGAGTTTGAATCATCTTTGTCCATCTTAAAAGGGCTGTCTTTTATTACATCTTTATCAAAAATATAAATTCCATTTGGCTCTAATTCCAGCCCTGTATTTAGACTATCTTTAAAGTGTCATCTCATTGTTTAAATTGCATTACACATGCAGTGCAATCTCAAATGCATTGATTTAATAGTAATTAATTTATTCCAACTGTTAAGTTAGTCTGAATTAAAGGGCAAACTCAGATTCTTCTGAGGCTTGTTTTTTGGTTCCTCCTGCCAAAGGAGCTTCTTGAAACTACTTCCAGAATAATTGAATGTTTACTAAATTTTCAAAGTTAAATATTCTGAAAATAAATTTTAAAAATCTAAAAGTAAATGCTAATATATCTTCTTGTTGTGTGTTTCCTTGTGTTTCAAGTCTCTTGCAAGCCACTGTTATGCTTTAAAATAAGTAATTTAAAATTAGAAGGAACAGTGATTTTTAAAGGAATGATTTTGAATGTTTGACTGAACTGCAGTCTCTCCTGTCAGCTGACACCTTGGCATATAAGTTTTGTAATATATTATTGCTATAAAAGCCCTGTGTAGTTTCAGTTTTTTCCTTGGTTCAAAAGATTGAGAAATATTTAAAGAAACCTAAGAACTTAGATTCTTAAGCAGGAAACTCCTGTGTGTTAATTTCTCACAGGCTTGGCAAATTCTAAGTTATTGGCATAAATTGTTTGTTCATCTGTTTATGTTGTGCCCTTAGGTGCTTCTGTCTCAGCATGCATCGTGCATTTGGCAACTAACAGCATTTTAAAGGCCCAAATGGATGCCTTTATGACTATGCCTAGTGTCTTGTATGTATGAACTTAATTAAGACAGTCATTTTCCAGAACAAATTGCATACATTGCATTGTCTGCTTCTACTCACCAATATAATATTTTGAATGAGCAGTATGTCTCACAGTTAGCTGAAATTCATTAAAACATAAGTTATGATTCATTTGTAGCAGGAGAATCCCAGTTATACCTGTAATAAAAAAAAAAAAAATTGTGTGACCTTTAGTTAACTGTAACTCCTGTTTTTTCACTGATGGCTTGAGTAACTCCTTCAAGTAATATTTCAGCATGACAAAATAAAGAGTTTATGGAAATCCAGTGGTCACTGGCAATTTGAGGTAAAACTGGCAAGTCTAATCAGAGTGAAAAATACAGTATATTCACTGGCATTGAGAACAGACTCTCTTTTAAGGTAGACTGTCTAGATTCTAAAGGTAGGAGTGGTTTGTTAAGGTGCTGTCTGCACTCTATGCAAAACAATGTTCACTCACTCCTGGTTTGTAGTAAATAATGCAGCAACTATTTGTGAGCATGGGATTATTTTGTGTCTTAAAAGAATGGAAATAATGTTGTGACACAAAGCTTCCAGACTTTTAATGCTTGGAGAATACTTTTCTCTATCAAATTTCAAAACTAATTTTATGGCTGTGTCATTTTGCTAGTGATAGAAGGGGAAACATACCAGTGCCTCAAAACTAATGTTTGCTGCATTCTTGCTAGTGACTTCTAAGGAAATAAAAATATAGGAGCTGGAGCTATTTTTACCTGGTTTCTTTAACACTGTCTTCTGGTCTTTTATGGGGTAGAAGTTCTGGGGATCTTACACAGCTTTCTGAAACATGTTGCATGTGGTGTTCTTAAAACATGTGGGTTTGAATACATTCATGGAATTTTAGAGAAGTTTTCTGCTGAATCCTTTCAAAGCATTAACTGCGAAAATTACTATTGAAAGGAAAATACTTTCATTGGAAATATTTCGTCTTGTACTTACCTAGAGTGATCACAAATTATACTTGAGATCTTTAATGGTCCAGAAATTGCTTCAACTTTGACTTGAAAAGGGTCCAGTTATGTTATTAGGCTGACTATTTTGCCCCCTTTAAACTGATTTTCTTTGACATGACTGTCTCTAATTCAGGACTACTTGGTCTTTCTGGAGAGGAAGCTCCATAGTGTTGCTTTGGGTGAATAAGAAGTGCCAGTCCTGGTTAACTTGAAGACTTGTTAGTTTGTTAATGGGTACATGTGTTTGAGCTAATTTTTAGATACAAGAGCTGCTTGTGGTTTGAAGTTGCTCACTTTCTTGGAAACTTGGGTGGGGAGGTGAATTTGGCTACAACCTATCTACCCTGAAAAACTTGAAATGTACCCAGAGTTTCTTGATAAGCATTTTCCTGGTGTTTCTATCAAGAGCTACCTACAGGAACAAAAAATAGTGTAATGTCTTCTGGAGAATGAGAGGTGGAAATACCAGCTTTGCTTTGTGAACAGTTTTTGTTAACAAACCAGTAGTTTCAATGTATAATCTGAAGTTAGTTTGATTTGATTAAAAAAAGTATAATGGATGATTACTGATAAAGCTATCAAGGAAATAAAAGTATGTTTCTTCAAAGCATATAAAAGTGTCCCATAGAAAGTCATAATCAGGTGATTGCAGATTCTGAAGTAATAATGTTAATAATTTGTAATGACACTGAATTGATTTTTTTAACTTCATAAAGTCTGATTTTTCTGCTCTGGTTCGTAATTGTGCAGTTGAGGAAAGAGAATTAAGTAGGTCAGAGCATAAATGTGAAGAGTTCTATAATGTGTATATATATTGTCATGTAATTTTATTAAATATTACAAATTATGGTGCCTTAATAACCTAGAATGTAGTGATTCTTGTTCTTGGGTGCTTTGGACATTAGAGCAGAATTTTATCGGGAGTTACAGTCCTTACACTGGATTTGTTTAATAAGCATGTGTACTGTCTTGAAAGATTAAGCATTACTTCAATAAGAGAAGTTCCAAAGAACCTTAAAGTCTTAATTTCAAAATTCAAACCCCACTTTCTCATAACTTTTTGCTAATATTTTGGGGGAACATGCTGAATGCTCCAGAAGTTTTAATCAAAATTAAGGTTCCAGAATTTATGAAACAAATAGGGACTTATTTAGTGAGGGTTGAGGACTTTCTCCCTGACTTGTAATGGGCATGTGGAATGCAGTAACTTGAGTATTATATTATTTCTTCCCCTCCCTTTTTAAAAACTGTTTGCAAAGGGAGGTTTAAGTATAAAAAAGGTGGAGGAAGGACAGAAATGAAAGAGGAAATGAAAGGAGTGGAGGAAGGGAAAAAATGCTTAAAAACACATGGAATACAGAAAGGAGCACAATGAGTAGAAGGATGAATTTTGAAATGTAATGAGTTCAGAGTGTGATGGAGGCGGACTATATGCTTATTCTGTAATACTTTGCTTGTCACATCTCAAATTGTGTGAGGGTAATAATATTCATCAGAGAACTGTTACATGTTTATGGCTTTGTTACAAAACAGTGTACAGTTCAGCAATTCCTGATCTAGTGCATAAGAGCCAGAATCATCTAGGCCAAGTGCAGAGCCATCCTATCTGCTCTCCCACATATGGCACTGCACTGCTCAAATAAGCATGCTCACTTGGAAATAGTCAAGGCATGTTTGTCTTCAAGCTGCATTGTTCCATACCTGTGCTGTGTAGTCACCCTTAATGAAAAGAATAGGTATGGAACAATAAACCTTTTTGAAAAGCAAAGCTGATTAATTATTATCTTTTAATTTTTTGGTGTTGAAATAGAGATGGTTGGTTGGCTTTGAGGAGCAGGTTTCTGTGTGTTTACCTTGCTGGTCAGGACTCGGATAGGATTAGTAGAAGTTTACAAGATTGAAGGCTAAACCTGGCTAGTCAGAGGTAAATATGGAAGAGCAAGGGATCATGGTGTGCATGATCACAGAAAGTACTGTGATTATACCCTGGTGAGGGGCCTTAGCGTCACAAGTGCTGTGTTGTAAAGAGGCTGTAACCCCTTGTCCCATTCTAGTAGTTCTGTTCTACATTGTTAGCTTTTATTATTTAAAACTAAGAGACATGTTCTACTTGACATTCAGAGGAAGATGAAAAGCTCTTCTCTTCCCCCACAGTTCCTTCACTTCTAGCATTGAATTTTCCATTTTATTCTTCCTTGTTTATTGATTCCTCTTACCTACTGTAATCATGTCCTCCCCTCCCTATTTTGTGTGGGTGCCGGCTTCATGCCACTGTTCATCATTGCAAAGAGTATTTTCAATTTGAAATGATTAATGGCTTCCCTGTTGCATGGATGGTTCTGACAAGAAATAGTAAACATAGAGGCTGTGCTAATGCTGTTGCTAAGATCAGCAGCCAAGGAGCTGGAATAACCTTGTGATACTTCATTGGCTAATACTTGGGTCATACTTGGAAAGCTTTCTTCACAGCTGTATGGGTTAGAAATATTTTTCAGGCTTGACTTGGTTTTTTTTTTGTTTTTGTTTTTTTTCTTATTTTAAAAAACCTTTCTCAATTAAATAACATAGCCATATCTATATGTATCCCTTCTGGCCTAATTGCAGAGGATCTCTGTTGGATACTTATTTTAACTTGATCTTAAATTCTTGGAGATACAAATGGTTTTAGTGACTAAAATACAGCCCTAGGCTTTGAGGCTCTAAAGATACTCAATTCTAGATTACTTCAGTTAATGATTTAGCATCTGTCCAGATATATAAACCTGATGCCTGCTGATTGAGGTATAAAGCAGCTTGATGATCTTGGAGTTTGTGGTAGGCAAGAGCTGTGGTTAGAACATTGTTGAAGTGTTGTAATTTGAAGCAGTCCAAGCTGATGAACTGGTGTGTCCTCTTGGTTAATGTGTGCATTAACTCAGCTGTGTGACACATTAGTCCCTTGTACAAACACAATTTATACCCAGTTGAAGTTACAATGTTGGGAATTCAGGGAAGATAAGCATTCCATTTTAGAGTGCAATTCCAGTGTCTTAACTTAAAACAAGTCATATATAGGCCTAAAGGTTCATCAGTAATTCTGAGCAATGAAGTGAATAATTAATTCACCTATAAGGAAGATGCTATCTTGAGAAATTTCCAGGTGCATTTTGACCAGTAGGACTGCAGACTTAAATTCCCTGTCTTAAGTGACTGTACTGCCCTAAGAAATATTGCTATGGAGAATGTAATGATTTTGAAGGTTGTTTCTTGAAAGTGCTGTCTGAGGAACTGTAGATATTCAAATGTTTTTTTAGCAATGGTTATACATAACCAACGAAACATAAAATATACTTACATTATGTGTACAATATACATTATATATATTGTATACAATATGCATAACAAAAGCTATATACAACCAACCTGTGTGATTTCTGAGGTGCTCTGGGTTTTGTTACATGTAAATATTTATGTTAGCAAAGTGAACAGCAAACTTTGGAACATATATCATAGAAACTCAATTTGTTTCATGAACTTGAGGGATTGTCTTGTGAGACTTAAAGGGAGAAGGTGCAAAATAATGACTTTCATTTGTTTTGGAGTTTTGTTGGTCATGTCTGACTGAGCATTCAGCCTGAGCACAGCTAAAATTTCTTGTTATCCCCTTATAAATTGTTACTTGTACCCTCTCTTACCTGGAATGCTGCCCATATTGCCTCAGCTCATGTAATAGAGTGTACAACAATAGCAACTCTGATGCTGCAGCTGAAGGAGCAGACACATAGTCTGGATGTATTTGTGAATTTATGTCCTTTTTTGAAATAAATTTTTAATGTGACCTTAGTTAAGGTGGTGTAGGTTTGCTTTAGAAAATTACCTACCAGGCAGCAGTCCCTTAATTTTTAATCCTGATTATACTCTTGTTTAAACTAGATATTCTTAAAATAGTAGGTGCTTTCTGACATTCCTTAAGATTAGCTGCTTAGATAAGCAGAACTTGCTGACAAATTGACACCTAGCAGCTCAGGTTTGAGGCTGATCTTTCTAGAGCATGTGATCATTTTGGGAAAATCACTAAATATACTAAGTGGTTTATATGCCTAAAGAAATCAATCTCTAAATGCTGATTTTGGAAATACAGTAGCTGGAAGAGTTGCTCGTTTAGTCCTGAGAATGACTGAAATAATATGCTGTGCCCTCGAAGTAACTAATAACCTTTTCAGTAATTGTATAGTATTTTAAATTCAAAAATTGCAGTTCTTCTGACTTCTAAAGCTGGTAGGTTGTGATTGTCTTTGGATCACTACGCATTGGTAGTAATGAACCATCTTCATTGCTTAAATGTGTTGAAGGAGTAGTGCAATGCAGACTTTGAGAAGCCCAGCATGTTTTCCACATGGAAAACAAATGTTACAATGGAATAGTTTTCCTTCTGTTTGGGGAAATCTATGCTTGACATGCTCCAGTCTTCATGGGTTTTGCTGGATTGAAGTCATTGTCTTAGAAAGTTGAGGTTTCTTATGTATATGTGATGTGATTGGACACAGGGCGGGGGAATGGGTTTGAGACCTTACTCATAGCTAATTCATTTTTTGATTGTGTAAAACTAGTCAAGAATATTGTGCTGTTAACAACTACTGTCAAAATATGTGGCACTGTTGTGAAAAAACCCCAACTTTTTGTTTGCATCTAGCCCAAAATACTCTTTATATTGACTTTCAGAAAAGGAAAAAAATATAATGTATGGGCTTCTCTAAATTTACACTTCAGAATGTTTTTTGGACTTGAGATGAAGAAACTGATTCCTATTCTGGAATCAGAAAAAGTTGAAGAACACCTTGAACCTCAGTGGAGCTATTCAGTCATCTGTTCCTTGAAGCAATACATAATATTTTCTGATCCTTAAAATATGGTTAATACTACTCAATTCTGCAATACTGCTGTACAGAAGGAAACATACAGAAGTATGATATGAATGTGGATTTTTTTAGATTTTTTTTTTTTTTACTATGGGATTTGTAATGACAGTTCTCTCCCACAGTTTTACATAGTTTCACATGTCCCTTTGTTCTCTTTTATTGCATCATACAAAATCAGAAAAGGAGTCTGCAGTGAACATCAGGAGGCCCTTTGATCTCTTCTCTTGTTAAAGGATGGAATCAAATATATTTACAGCATTCCTGACAGTGGCCTGTTTTTGGAGGCCTTTGAGGATACACTGGTGATGGCAGCTGTACATCCTCCAAGGCAGACAATCCCAACCTCCATGTTTCTTACCATTTGGACTTCCTTTAATTGAGCATCTTACAGCATGGGTTTCTTAGCATCTTCTGTTGCCAGATGTTTCCCTAAGTCTCTGAGTTAAGTAGCTGGCCAACAATTTCTTTGTCTTTCTCTTTTTTCTCTTAAATAATTTTATGAGGAGAGTGGGGATTTTCCCTTTATACTCATTTATATTCACATGTTGCAAATTGATTGTTTTTATGCCACTTTTTGTGCTTTGCTGTTTTTCTGTCTGTCTTCTCCAGTTTTTCCAAGTGGATGGATGTATTGCTGTGATTAACAGTCTTTATGCACTGATGCATTTTTCCTTTGAGGAAGGAGCTTTGGGCTTCTGTGAGAAGCTACTGACTTCTTCCTTTTATTGCTTCTCTCGGCTTCCGGAAAATTGTTATTTATTAATTATCTACATTTACCAAATTCTGTCTTTATAAATATGGTTGGAAGGCTGTTGCTGTTCTCTCTTATTCTCCTTTGGAGATTCATGAACTCCTGTCTTGACTTTCTTGTGTCTTATCAGACTTTTTCTGGAATATATCTCGTGAGCTAAAATGTCCTTCACCCACATTGTGTGATTGTATAATGATGACTGTTTGAGAAAGACATCAGATGTTTTTGTGGTTGTTGACCAGCTCCACCAAGTTTACCCTTTCATCACAAACCAGATACTTCTACTCTACCTCAGGAGTCTGTGCAAGTGCCCTTAATAAAGGTATTGGGCTATAGTATGTGTCGGGGGGGTGGCGCCAGAGTGTGTGCTGCCCTCTTCACTCCTGAGCTGTATTCTCTTATATCGAGTAATGAGAGTTAGCTCATGGAATTGTGACAGCTGGAAATGCCCCAGCCTAGAGAGTGCCAGAGTTGAGTACATAGGAGGGAGGCTCCTCTCTGTGCTTCCAGACAGGGCTGGCACTGCACCTGTGAGGTGTCACAGCAGACTGTTGCAATGACAAACTTGAATTCCTTTTCCTCCAGTTGCTTCTAATTGGAAACAGTATTAGGTGAAGGTTTAGTGTTATTAGGTGTAGCATGATCACAAATAAGACAGAGTAAGCTTTATGTAAAAGAATATAAATCTTAAAATTTCTGGAACTGGGGAGCAGTAGCTTGTTCATTTGTGTGAAACAAAAAGGAAAACACTAACACTGGCAGTGCCACTTTGCTTTTTCCAAGTGCTTCCTGGGCATGTGAGAGCTTGGAGATCCTCAGAGCTGAAGTGGAAGCACTCTGGTCTTAGGGATGAGTGTGCAGCTTTTCAAAGTGTCAGATCCTACAGCTCTGGGTGTCAAGTAACATGAGGTCTGTAGAGGCTTTCTTACCTTCTCTGGTTATAAAAGGTTAAATCACTATAATTAAAATGTCTAAATATCATTTTACCTTCCAGTTCATCAAGTTTTAATCCTTTTCACTTCAGAGTCCTCCAAGTTTTTTATAACTTGAAAGTCTTCAAATGAAACAAACATTTCTCACTCATCTTTTATAAAAGTAAAGACATACTCTTCATCTGTTACCCTTTCTTTCCCCTATTTTTCTCACCTTCCTCCCCTTTCTTTTTCTCCATATCCACAACAAGGAAGAGAAACTTTTCATACTGGTCATACCAGGACAGGACCAATTCATTCACGGTTCTTGCTTTATCTCCCACACCCAAACTTAAAGAATGCCTTCACTTTTTTGGTGAAGCAGCTTGTATCCAGTGCTGCAGTATATTAAAAGAAGATATTTTTTAGCAGTGCATTCTGCATGATGTCAGTGTAAATTATTGGCATGATGACTCTTATCTGTGGTAGCTGATTGCTGAAATAGCTTGCAGACTTAGGCTTTCAGTCAAAATATTTTCAGTAATGTATAGCAGGTGAGTAATTGGTTTAGGCAATTTTGGCTGTGAAATATTACCAATGCCCTAACGTCACTTTTTAAGCATGATGTATCAGAGATTATTCTGATACTTGCTTGCAGTGTTTAGATAGGTTTATACATTGTGGCTTGAATAAGGATTGTAGCAGTTCTCCAGGAGTTGTGATAGATTAATGCTCAGGTGAAGTACAGGCCTATCCTAGTTTTTTCATTAATGAGAAGAGTATAATAGCAGCTGGAGTGTGACATGAGCAGCACTGATCAGGTGACCCAAGCACCTGGGCTTCAGCCACACATTTTCTGGCTTACCTTTAGGGTCGATATTCAGGGAGTTGGATGTATTTTAGGATCTGACAAGGAGACAGAGAGACTGTGTATGTATGCCCTTTTCGATGACTGCAGTTGTATATAAGGAAGTAATACCAGTTTAAACTCACTGTTGCAGCGGTCTCTTTAATTCAGTTTTGCAACTGAAAGGAAAATACTATATATGGTCAGCTGATTTTCATGGAGTAGTGCCTGACAACCTCTATAGCAAATATCTGAAACAGTTCCTGTTATTTAGATTAGAGCTGAGCAACACTTTTTGATAAATAGCAAGTTATGCAATGTTTGGATGGTGAGTTTATAGTCTTCGGGTTGCTTCTGAATTTGTGTGGCACTTGTAAATAGTTTTTGATAGAAATGCTTCTTCAGTGTCTGGTTCTCAAATCAAAAAGTAGATCCTTATGAGAGAAGAATGATTGTCATGTTTACAGGGGATTCAAAGGGTCTGAATTTGGTCTCTTCTTCAGTTCCTTTATGGTTTGAAACGTCTTCCACCGTCTTTCAGCTACTGATACTTGGTGATGCTTTGCAAAAGTCCTATTAACACTGTCACCAGCATATGTTAGAGGTTTCTGACACCACAAAGAGAAGCTGAACAAATAAATTTCCATGTCTGGTGGTTCAGGATAGCTCACTCCCAGACTTGAATCTCTTTTGGTTTTATGCTTCATCCTAAACTGTGTAAGAGAACTGTTTGAAGCTGATTATTAGAGCACCTCCCAGGGAAGTGCAAAGTCTGGTTTTGCAAATGTTTCTTTTAAAACTAACAAACAACATCTGCAGCTTTCTGACTACATCAAGAGGGAACCAGACAGAAAGGTGAGAGCACTCCACCCAGTATGCTTTGATTTTTGTGGGATATGTGGCTTCAAGCTTTCTTAAGGCAAAAAGAAGACTGATCTCCAGGATGCCCTGCATATCCTTGCTGTACATCATTGTATAACAAGGAATCCAAGCATCTTCTCTCTTTCCTGCTTTGTAGTAAAGATTTTGAGGTCTAACAATGTGTTGCTCAAAAAAACCCTTGTTTTTATTTTAAGAAAAACAGGTAACAGGTGAAATTGTTTTTTCAAGTTAAAAATGAACCAATTTACTTAGCTACTTTTGACATCAATATCTGTGAAGTTAGGAGCTTTAGCTTTAAATTTGCAGTTTAAATTTGCAGTCAGATAGCAAGTTTATTTTAGAACACAAGAAAAGAATCGCACGCTTGAGGAAGATAGGCTGGCAGCTGAAGCCAAGGATGCCAATAAAAAGCAAAATAACATCACTAGAAAGAAGAATACTCTTTTCTCTCCTTAACTTGTCTAGCTTCTGTGAGCAGGTTTTCTGTGGTCTTTGTTTAGTGTAAGACCAGACATGCTCTCTAGAGACTTCATATTAGGCTGTAAGAGTCAGTACTAAAAGTAGCAATCAGTGTTCCTAGTTCAGAGATAGAAGCTTCCATTCCATCGAGGTGCAAGACTCTCCTCAGTAATTCTTTCTGTTGTTCTAAATATGGATGTTCAAGAAGGAAAACTTAAACTGGAAAAAAACTATAGAGAAGAGATGTCATGGTCAGAATGGAAGGTCCCCTTTGAGAGGAAACTGAATGAGCACATCCCACTCAGCAAACTGAAGTCTGAAGAGGCATGTGAATTATTTCTATAAATACTTCGGGGAATAATAACCAGGAAGGGAAAGAACTGTTTAAACTAAAGGACAATGTTGACACAAGAATAGCTAGGTAGAAGCTGACTGGGAAAACATTTTGGCAGGAAATTGGAATGTTTCCAGAGGTTCTGAACTTCAGCAAGGTTTTGAGGCAACATTCAAATTTTTAATTTTGGGGATTTTGTATCCATTATTTCTACTTCTGATGGTAGAATGTGGACAATTTATGAACAGAATTACATAGTTATTCCTTACACTAGCAGGAGCCCTGAAGGTTTCTTTCAGCCTTATTTCTTGAATTTTAAGAGTTAGAATCCTCTTGGGTCTGTGACTGTTCTGAACCTGTGGTCCATATTACACTTTGAAGACATCTGTGATGGTAATTGAGTAATTCTGTTCAGTAGGCTTCGATTTCTTGTGTAGACATCCTCATACCTTTAGTGGCTCTGGGGGAGCAATGCAGAGGTTGAAAGATCGCAAAAACATCTTTAGTCAGACTGTGTGGTAGTAATGGCTACCAGTGGTGGTTCATTTACTCAACTCAGTCTGAACAGTATGTTCATACTCCTACTACCAGTAGTCCAAAAAAATATATATGTAACTTTTACATTTTGTCTTGGTACTCATTGACAAGGACCTTCGAAGTATATGCACATGTTTCAGTATTATTTGACATTCAGCAAAGTTCTCTGGTCCTCTCTTGTCGTTTTAAAGTAGCAGTAATGATGCATCTTAGAAAGAATTCACTTTTGACAGGAAAGTAAATATGTATATGCTTCCCTGAATTATAGCCCTCCGCTATTACAGCTAATAAATTTCATAATCCAAAGATAAAGGTCAAGAGAATCCTAAAGTCCATTTTGAGTCTTACTCATGCTTATTTCTGTTCATGGGGAGAGACTGATTTCAGTGCCATTGCAATCTAATAATTCTGTTGGTATCATTAAGGGTGACTGAGGTATCTTTCTTGAAAATGTAATAAAATGCCACTTGTTGATGTGAATGGAAAACAGTGCAATAGCCCACATTTTATTAAATGTTTGGTAATGGGTTCTTCTGGCTTTATGCTTTTCAGTACTTACTAAACTTTTAAAAAAAGGCGCAGAGGTGGCAGTTAAAAAGAAATAAAAGGAAATACAAAAGAAAACTATGACTTCAGCTTCCTCTTTTATTCATAATCATTGAAAGAAGGGAACTTGTCCAGCTCAATCAAGGAAGGAGGAAGTTGCTGTACCAGCAGGTGATAGATAACAGGATTTAGCAAGTTAGGAGATGACTGAATGCTGCGGTGTTAGTGCTGCAGACTGAGGCATATCTTCTTCTGCCATCACAGGGACAGGTATGTTATGCCACACCAGAAAAAGTGAATGGTATGGAAGGAGAAAAGAGATATATGGGCTATTCCTTGAGAGTCCCAAAGTGCACCCATCTCTATGTATGGTACCCCCAGTACAGTTACACCTATCTCTGCTACACTGTGCAGTTGTGCAGTGACTGATCTGCTCATGTAATACAATGCACTCTTCTCTATGTCATACACTTAGATTTGTCACCTTTCTAGAAAAAGAGTAAATATTACATGTGTTTCTTCTCGAAACATCCCTGTTCATCTCAGTATTAGAAATCTTTGTTAGGATTGGTATCCAGATGCCATGTGCACTCCCTTGAGAAATTAAAGTTAGTATAGTTTTCTCTTGCTTGTGTATTAATGCAATTCACTAGAACTGCAAGGAAAGGTTTGGTCCCCCTGTATGAGCTGTATGGTTCTCCTCTTTCTGATTAATTTAGTGTATGAATTGGTTTGTTATTAGTATTTCTTTGTAACTATCATGGTCATGTGTTCAACTTAGGGATTTTGCTCTACTTCTGGTTATTTTTGATATTTTTAAATGTTAACTTGAGGTTCATGTAGGGCATTCCCAAATTTTTTGTCTTCCAAGGATTTCTGTGTCTAGCCAGCAGTATTAGTGACCAAAGTATTTGTGTTCAGGAGGGGAGGGCTTGTGTGGCAGGGGTACTTTCCCCTTCCATAAAGGTTCCTTATATACAGATCTCTAAGGTGAGGCTTTTCCCATTTACAGGAGAAGGTTAATGGGTAACGGTAGGGTACACTGAGCATATTGGATCTGTTACCAAGCATTTTCATGCTGTCCCTAAACTATTCCAGTAATCTTATTTTCTATTATATCACACGAGCAATGTTTCTAGAACAGTCAAAGGAATTGCAGAGGACATTCCTCACTGCTATGGCCTGTTCAGATAGAGTTATTTTAGAGATTTGCCCCCTGTTGCTGAAATGAAAGGACCTGTTGCTGAAATTTCACACCGTCAAAATTGCTCCTGTGATCATATCTGTCTTTTCCTCCCTAACACAGCCCACTGTTTGTAACGTGGAAGATCGGTCGAGATAAACGATTGCGTGGATGCATAGGTACTTTTTCCGCCATGAACCTGCATTCAGGACTCAGGGAGTACACACTTACTAGGTAAGAATTTGTTTTCTGTAGCCTTGACTTACATATTTAACTAGTCTGTTGAGGAGTTGATAGGTGTGCTTTGTTCTGTTTTGGGTTTTTTGGCTGTGTCACTGTACAGGTCAATGAAAATCTGTGTCTCCTTTTGATGCTAAGAGGATATTTGATGCCTGGATATTTGACTAATGATGTCACGAGGCCATGCTTGCAGTTAAAAAACATAAGTTGAGCCTGTTCTTATTTTATTGGTCTGTAAACTACTCTCCAGTAGCTTATTGTTACTGATTATTAGTATTTTCCCAGTGTTCAGACAAATTTTAACCTTAGTAGTTAATCTCAGGCCAGAAGACCAGAAAGTCAGATTTGGGGATTATCCTATTCACACTTCTAAAACAGCAGGTATTCTCACCTCTTCTCCATCAGGTGCTTCCAATCAGCTGCAGTTAATTTAATGCTACAAATTTCCATTACATGTTACTCTTCAGATACATCCCAGCCCCTGAGTGGGAAGCTTCTGGATGAGGGAGGTAAGTGATGTTAATCCTTCACTCCCTGGTGGCATAATCTTCATGTTTCAATCTACACCTAAATTCATTCACCTTAATATTGTTCCATTTCCTTTGCATAGAGTGAGAACTAATAAGTTTATCACTAGAGCTAGTAGAAAGCTTCTACTTGTTTTTCTAAGAGTTTTCTTAAGTTTATCCTCTAAAGAATCAATGGAATTTAGTTCATCTCAGTTACAATAGACTTTATTTTGCTTTAAAATAGAAGCTGCATTCTGGCATGTGTAGACCTCTAAAATTGTCATCACTTAAAATAATTAGTGCTTCCAGATCACTTTAGATTTGAGGCTTTTGTCCATTACAGAATCTTCCTCTTTGCTGTTAAAATGCCTTGTCCTTTCTGGCATTAAATAATATTAGAATGGGAGATGTTCTTTTTGACATGTCTCCCTAGTTAACTGCAACCTAAAGTTCATTTCATGCTTCTCTGCTGAACTTAAAGAAGATAACTGCTCATCTCCTGGAGCCCTTACAAACTTCTGAAAGACCTAGTTACCTTTTTTGTGTTCAGTTTATTTATTATGCACTCTGGAATGTCTCTCCTTGTGTCCTTTAAAACCTCAGCATTCAAAATGGTCAGTGAGAAGAACCTTTTAATAAAATTCAAACTGATTTCTTTGTTGAGGGTTAACCATTAGTGAGCCAGACTGAATGAAAAACAACTTTCCTCCTGAACTGGAGAGTGTTTCATTTCAGTGTATGCTTTATAGTGCATGATCAAGAACAATGAGCGTGTACAGAAAATTTCCCACTGAGGCTAGGAATAAGGCTCAAGAAAATAGTTTTTGTTCCTTGTAGATTTTTCCATTCTCACAAATCAGACAGGACTGTACTCTTAAATACCTTTAAAACCTGTTATATGATTCCTGTCACTGCATTCTAACTCTGAAAGCAGAAGTCAAAATACATGAAAAGTGATGAAAATTTAAGGGAACTGAAATAACTTCAGTGCAGTATTTACAGGATGGCTACATGCTGTGGAAGTTTATACTAGGCTGTTCAGAGGATAGATCAGTAAATTTCAAGATGAGGAAAACGGAACTACATATCAACCTATTTCTTTAAAAAAATCTTCATAAGCACATAAGTTGCTTTGAAATAAAATACAATATTTAGTGCATATTGGATTTTCTTACCTTTTATGGTAAATCTTTTTTATGCTTATGGTACCTAAAATGTTTCCAGGTTTTGTTTTTTTTTTTAATAGCAACCAAACTTCAAATATGATCACTGAAATAAAGAGTCCATATCAGAATGTACAAAAAAGATGTTCCCTTCTATCAGTCATTAAATAAAAAATGAAAGAGAGGGTTACGTGTGATCAGTTTCCTTCTTGAGGTCAGTCTTTTCAACTATAGGGCTTCCAGAGGAGAGCATTTGAGGAATAAAAGAAGCACTGTTGAAATGTCCATGGGCTTTGAGAGTTCAGAGCTCGATGGGCCTCCCTAGGAAGGATTAGAAACTAGGACATTATAGCTTGCTCCAGCAGTATATGGGCAATAGGCTGCTGCAGAAGATGTGACAATTCCTAGAAGGGAAAAACATTCAGGAAAGGCAGAAGTTAATCAACAAAGTAGGTAGAATGAGAATGGGCTGTAATGCAAAAAGTGGAACTTGACCAAAATTTTCAGTTGAAGATGCAGTTATATGACTGCTGACTTTATTTTCCTTTGACTCTGGGAGGCACTTTTCTTCAGTTACTTTGAAGATACAGTGTGGATAAGCAGAACCAGGTCTCATTCATTCTTTCCTCATTCATTCATTTGTACTCTTTTCAGCACCTTCTGAGGAATTGTGATCCAGCTTTCAGTCAGTAAAATGGTACAAAAGAACAGCTGTTTTTAAATGCCCTGGTGCTTAGCAATCAGAATATCCACAATTCTCTTCACACATAATTTTATTGCAAATATGCTGAATAGTCCTTTGTGATTGCACTGTTAGGGTGTTAACCCTATAGTTGCAGCAGAGTAAAGAGACAGTTACATGGTTATTCTCAAGATGAAAGAGCAGACGAGAAGAAGACGAAGTTTATTTAGAAACTCACTGTTTAAGTAGAACGACTCGTAACAATGAGAACAGAATAAAGATGATTGGTCCAGAGAGAAGACACTTTATTTTCAGGGTCTGTTAATAGTAAACAGGTGTCTTTATCTCTATTATGAATTCTTTTGTGTTTTGACCAATTTATTTTTCCCGGGAAAGGCTTTCCTGGCCTTCAGCTGAAAACAGCTTATTGGCCTGAGAAATGGTTCAAAGAACAGAGCTGAAAGGCTCTGGCCTGGAATAATTTTCCAGGCTGTTCGGTAACAATACTACGGTCCTTAGGATCACAGTAAATAAATTTTGTTATTTCTAGTGGTGATCTCTGGCTGTATATTGTATCCAATGTGTAGCATACATATCTCTACTGCATATGTTAGTATAGTTCCTTTGAAGCAGCATAATGATAGTTCATCTAGGAATCTGGAATGAACAATTTCTTTCTTGGGACACCCCCACCCTACACTTTTTCAGGTCTATAACCAAAAATGGTGGTGATCTGTGACCATTTTGAGCTCTGTAGGTTGTTGTGCTGATATTACTAGTGTGTTCTAAACAGGAAAGTTACGTGTAATGATTCATCATTAATTGGATGCATCTGCCTAAGTTCTGAGGAGGGATGAGAATACCCATAGTTAAAAAAGCTATTGCTGCATTCCTTACAAAATCTACATGTTAAATTCATTTTTCTCTGCAGTTATATCAGTGAAACCCAGGGGAAAGGATGTGTATTATTAAAATCTTCTGCAGAACTTTATGGAGAGAAGGTTCAGACTTGGTGATTTCTGTTTCATTTTACTGGAAAGTAAACAATGTCCAAATGCTCTGCAGTGCTGAATATTGCATTTTGGAATGAAGAAATTTTACCATGGGCAAAATAGTCCTTTAGACTGAATGTGTTAAATTGACTATCCCACCTGAATGCATAAAAATAAACCAATCCAGATTATGAAAAATACCTTATGTTTTACATCTCCTTCAAGAAAATACTCTGAACTTGGAAGCAGGTTACCACAGAATTTCATAACAGGTTGATAAATTACTTTTTCATGTATTATGTACAGTAGTAAGACTTAGGTTTTGGCACTGAAGTTTTAAACTCTTGCTTTTACACATTTGAGATAATGAACAAAATGGTTTCGGTTCTATATTTCAGTTTTAGTTTTTAATTGTTTCATGGAATTTGAAGTAATATTTTATGCCTATTGGATGTAAAAGTATAGGTGCATAGATTTTTAACTCTGTGTTGGTTTAGCCCTATCCGGCTGCGGAGCCGGCAGCACGGCGCAGGCGGCGCGGGGGGGAGCGGCTCGCGCGGCTGCCGCGATCTTCCAGAGAAGCGTCTGAAAGGTGTCCTGGTGGAACCAGGCACGTGTCCGCTCTCGGGAGGAGGGATTTTGGTTCCCGTGTGCAAGCCTCGCTTATACCGACGGTGGAGAAATGGACGGGAGCCACGTGTTATATTTCGAGGCGCAGTTTATTCTTTCTTGAAGGTTCCAGGGATGATATGGCTCCCCGAGCACAGCGGGAGCAGGGTTAATATAGGCTAGTCAGAGGGGCAGGGTACAGCAACAGCAAATGGTCTGAGGGCTCAGGGGTGGTACAGGGAGGGAAGGGCCAATGGGATACAACGAATTAGCATGCGGGAGGGGAACTATACTTCACGGGACAAGGAGGGGGTGCCTAAGGGCTTTCCCTCCA
This sequence comes from Toxostoma redivivum, assembly GCA_013397375.1. Lineage (NCBI taxonomy): Eukaryota > Metazoa > Chordata > Aves > Passeriformes > Mimidae > Toxostoma > Toxostoma redivivum. The sequence goes on from VXBI01011149.1 coordinate 76,865, forward strand.
GGGGAAAGAGATAAGCTCTTTTGTTGTGGGGTGTTCTGCATCCACATAGCCCGTCAAGGCTAGAACACGTATCTGGGGAGGGAGATAGTAGTGAACAGGCAGGTGAAGGGAGATGTTACATGGCAATCTGCTGTCCCAGAGGAAAGTCAAAAGAAAAATTGGTGGACTCCAAGGCTTAAGTGTACCACAGAGCATGTGAGAAGCCAGTGGCAATAACCTTCTGGAATGTGTAACTCCTACCTTCCACTTAACTGAAAGTTGCAGTCATGAAGGGTAAAATTTCTAGTGGATTCTAAAATCCACTAAGTTTTAAGAATAAAAATGTCCTACATGCTTTCAAAGCTTCTTGAACCAGTAAGACTACAGGCAGCTGGGACTCTGCAGATACTCATCTTTCACATTGAATCATAGAATTGTTCACGTTGGAAAACAGCTCTAAGGTCATCAATTCCAACCATTAACTCAGCACTCCAACAAGCCCACCACTCCAACATATCTCCAAGTGCCACATCTATATGTCTCTAAATCCCTCTATAGCTGGAAACTCTGCCACTTGTTTGGGCAATGTGTTTCAATGCTTGACAACCCTTTTGGTGAAAAAATGTTTCCTAATAGCCAATCTAAATGATGCCCGCTGCAACTTTCTTATTCTATCACTTGCTGTTTGGGAGAAGAGGCTGACCCCACCGACTATGGCCTCCTTGCAGGTAGAGAGCAGTAAGGTCTCCCCTGAGCCTCTTCTCCAGGCTAAAAATCTCAAGTGTAAGCAACTCTCAGTTACACCATCATATTCCCTTACTGAGTTACAAGGTTCTGTAGGAGTGATTTCAGAGCATCCTACATTCTTGGGGAGGTAGGAAGTGGAGTGCCAAATTGACACTTTAGAGGGTGTACTGAGTGCTTTTTGCTCAGACTAGGATGGAGGCTCCCTGGCCTAAGGAGAGTTCAAGGATACTGAAATTCAAGGATGCTGCAGGACTGCTGTTCTGCTCTACCAGCCTTGGGTTGCTAGTTGATAGTGTTGCCATGATACGGATATCACCCAGTGCCCAGTATAAGGCAGGTTCTGCTCACCTCTAGGCAGCAGCAGAGAGAGGGGTTTATTCTCATCACTTTGTAGCAATTTCATATCACTAAAATTCCTTAGCAAAAGAAAGATGTCTGAGCCAGAGCTGTGTTTGAAAGATATTTGGAAATACCTAAGTACTGAACACATTTATTATATATGCATGTATATTTGTATATAGCTTATAAATATATAGCCCATATGTATTCTGAGTCAGAACTGAAGGCAGTTCAGCATTCAGCTTCACTTTACAAATTAGAAGATGTATATAGATATGTATATATTTATGATGGTGTTGCCCTCCTGGAGTACTAATAATACTGTATCTTAGAATTCCTTTTTGTTTTCAAAAATGCTTTTGTTAAAATATAAGATTAAGGTATTAGCACTGTGATTTTTAAGTATTTACTAATTACCTCTATTGAAATTGAGGCAAAATTATTTTAACATATAGACATTTTGTACTAGCTCATGGCTTTTGCTGCCATATCATCAGTATATAGATGAGACTTTAGAAATATGAACAGCTCCAAGTTTCAGTAAATTTTATCCAAGTCAGTGAAAGCTAGTTGCTTTGACTCTGCTTGTAGACAGTGACTTTACAAATAACAAGCACTTTAATTTGAGTAAATTCTAAGGTCTGTTCTAGTGGAATATATGTTCATTAGTAAAATGGTTTGTGGTGTAAACCCACAATAACAAAGTCCAAATGAAGTATATAAATCTGAATTTATTGAGCCTGGCTTAGTTACTCTGTGTGAGTCAGTTCACTAAATAGATCTGTAATGATTTTGTGCACACAGTACCAGATCGTTACTTCAGGGAACTGTTGCTTAACAGAACTGTTTGCTGCCTTCTCTCAAAGGGCAAAGCTAAATACCATACTTGCTCTTTAAGTGAAAACAAACAAACAAATTTTTGTTTTAATCATGGGTTAAATGCTTCTTCTTATTTTGTTAGGAAGGAAGATCTTGTTAGAAGAGAGGAGCAGGCCCTAGGGAATACATATTTTTTGCATATTACATGTGTTGAGAATAATTCTGACTTATTTTTTTCTTTATTTAAAAACAAACAATCAAAAAACCTCTGGTTTTGTAATTGTTACTCTGTTATTCCTGAGAAAAACCTTGCTAGACCCTGTGGAAGCTGAAAGCCCCACAGAGATAGAGCCTTCCTCTCTCCCATGGAGGGAACGCCCTTATGCACTCTCTCCTGATAATGATTATGATAAGGTTTCCCCTAACATGCCTCCCTGTTTCATGTAAACTGCTGTAACCTATTGGTCCTTCACCCTTTGTACCACTCCTGTGCCCTCAGATGATTCGTTAGTTGTTCTACCCCGACCCCTGGCTCTCCTATATCAACCCCCCTCCCTCTGCCCCATGGAGCCATTTTGTCCCTGGACCCTTCGAGAAGGAATAAACTCTGCCTTGGATCACCACACATGATCCCTCCCTCCACTGTTAGCCAAAGCGGGGCTCTCACAAAAGAGCTGAAATCCCTCTCCTTCTGGGAGCGGGAATGTGCCTTTTACCACCAGGAGGTCTTTCTAAAGACGCTTCTCTGGAAGGTCGCGGCACCAGCGCACACCCTGCACCCACTGGCACTTTCCTGCCGGTGCTGCACTGCTGCTCCGCCGCTGCGGTAAGACCCTTGGACCTAACAGTACATGAGAGTCTGTTTCCTTAGCAACACTTCTTGAAAGAAAGCAAAGGAAAATGCCACAAATGGAAGGACAATCCTTACATTATTATCTTTATGAAAGGAGGAGAACATAATGATGCTCTCCCAAAGGTTTTTTCAATAGATCCAGGGTTGTCAAGTATTGGGAACCATTTTACTGCTTTGCTGGGAAACTGAATTACAGAATATGAATGCTTTGGCACAGGAGAATGCATTACTGTGTTTTGAAGAGTAAACCTACTCTGGGAGTTGACTGTTTATGAAAGGTACCTGAAAATCGAAGACAAATAAATTTTATAATTAAAAATTACTAAAAAATTGCTTTATCTGTATAAAATGGCTCAATAAAGTCTAGAAGAGGTTTTACTGAGACTTAAACTTACTGTGATAAGTTTAAGGTCTCAGCAGTAGAATTTGGTGTAACTAAGGAAATGGCCAGATTTGAAATACTTACTCTCATCTTCTTATTTAAAAAACATGCATTAAAAATGGGGAGTTTCAAAAATATACTTATGAAATGCATGCCTAGAAAAATACATGCTCAAGCAAGATAACTTTCATTAGTTGATATAACTTGTGGTATTTGGAATAAATCAGATGTTGCTGAAATTTGATTGAACTGACGCTATGCAGCAGTTACTCAGACTTTCCAGATGGGTTTCAGGGAGGAGCCATTAAGACTTTAGTCTTTCCCATGATGATCTTGCATTTCATCTTCTTCCTACGCAGTCTCCTATTATGTGAACAAAATGGTGCATGTAAGTTCAAAGACAGAGTTGTAGTTGAGGTGAAACACTAGTTTGGTTCTAAGAAAGATATTTGTCTTTGCATATTACTTGACAGAAGTGTTTTGGGAGGGAGGGTGGAGGTAGAGGAACTGGCCGCTCTGGCTTTCCTAGCAAAGCTCTGTATTTCCATAACTTACTTTTCCTTTACTAGTACAGGTTACTAGTGTTGGTACTTCAATGGGTTTTAGTCAACTTTTTAATCTCTTTATATGATAAGGGGAGCATCATCAAAACATTGCCGAAAAATATTTTATAATGATACTTGCTTTCTTTTGAGACTCTTGGTGATTTACTGATTTCTGAAGCACTACAAAGATGTGCTGAGCTATGGGCCAGTGCCACAGAACACAAGATAGGTCTGTGCTCACAGCAGACAGAGGCATAGGTGCCGTGTGTCTCAGAGCACTTACATTGTAAAGAAAGGATTTGTCTATTTGGAAACACGACATAGTGGAAACAGTTGACATAGAAGTTATCTGCTTCTAGGTGAGAGTTTTTCTCTCTGGCTGTCTCAGCTTAGCAGTAGGTATTAATTTTTAATATAGACCAAGGGATGTTTTCCAGAACTTTCTTGTGAGTAAAACATCCCACTGCACAGACGGGCCAGTGCTTATATGTACTAAATATGAGACACCTTAAGTAAGACTCTGGAAATTGAGGTGCAGCTGTGGCATATTAGATACCTTGCCCTGTAGAAGTACACCTTGGCTCAAGGAAGTGATTTTTACTGAAAAGTGATGTTTTAATACCAGTTAGCAAAGATTAGGCAAGGTCACAGGAAAAAGGATTGTCTCTTGCTTACAAGCTATTAAAAACTTCAAAGTATGGAGCTTTGTGTGGGAGGCACTGTGGGAAAGGAGTCTCAATTAAAGTTTTCAGTCTGTCAGCACCTCCTCCATCTAGGTGTTTTTTGATGCTTCCTTTTAAGACTATAAAGAAGAAATAGCACAAACAGTGTGGAGAACTGGGCTCCAAAAGCCCTGTTCACTTTAACACAAAGGTGTTGAAGCTTTTGAAATTTTTTTTACCATTTTCCATAGATTAGAATAATGAGTTACAATCCTCTTGTAAACTGTAGCAGAAAACTCTGGAATTTTTAAATAGTACTGGCAGATAACCAGTTTCTAAAATTTGTTCCTGTTGACACCAGGAAGGGAGAAGTTATGTCCTTTACAAGAGCTGTGCAGTTAAGATGGTGGAAAAGCTCTTGGAAGAAGAAGTAGCCTGTCCACTGCTGGAGCACAAGCAGCCATATAAGTGCTGAAGAATGTCTGAAGACATCTGAAGTTAAGCATAGTTCTGAGGTAGTCCTAAAGTCTTAGAGGCCCAATCGCTCTGCACTATTTCAACTCATATAATGTGTGTATTTGTGAACAAGTGGCCTGGAGTGGGGAGGGGGAAACAACACACAGGAAAGTCTTGAAAGACTTCTTGAACTTCATTGTTTACAAATGACTGGAGTTTTACTCCAGTTCATTGTAGGGAGAAGTATATACCTATGTCTTGGTTTAGTTCAAATTTCCTGGCCAATGCACCAATAAATGTTAAAGTTTAGGTTTGCCAATTTCAATATACTCATTTTCTGTTGTGAGATAAAATTAGGAGCAAAAACAAGGCAGGCCTAAAACTTAAAAGAGTATAAAGAAAAACTTTATTAACAACACAAAGAAAATAATAAATTCAGAAAAAGAACTTCAGACCACTCCCTCCTTCTCCCTCCCACATTTTCTTAACAACAACATATGGAAACATTTCAGTCAGGTCCCAACTTAAATAATATTTCCCAGTTCACTTTTGGGAGAGGAGTTTCTTCTTGTTTGGCTATAGAGATTTTTTCCCAAGATAAAAAAAAACAAAACAGTTCTCTTCATGACTTCACTTTTCATGAATAGCAGCTGCCCGGGAATCTGCAATTGGGAAACTCCTCCCGACTTCACAGCCTTCCCAGAGCTGTGTTTGTGGGCCATGTCAAACTCATGGGGTATTACTTTTAAGGATGAGCTGTTCAAAAGCAGAAGTTCTCTTCATCTCTCTTTTCTCTATTCATACTTCATTCCCAGGAACAGAGATCCCCTTTTTCTTTCGGGGCAAAGGATCTTCCGAACACTTTGACTGCCCCCATGTCTTTTCCACAGTTTATAGGAATTTTTAGTGTAGTACAGTCCACCCCTATAGCTTACCAAAAGGATTTTTCAGCCAACCTTCACAGTGTCTCCTCATTCTCCTTCCATCTAAAAACTTAGCTCTTGCTTCACTGACTTTGGTGTATCCTCTCTGGTTTTTTCCTCTCACTCAAGGGAGGATTGAAGGTCTGTAAGTCTTATCTGAGCATTAGAAGGGTTAAAATTTCACACAGAAGTTGTAGGGGCTGGGCCAGGCCATGCTGGAGCTGTGTTAGGATGCCCAGGCCACAGCGGGGGGGCCGGATGAAAACTGTGAAGTCCAGCCAGGGGGAAAAAAAAACGGTGACAAGCCTCTGGCTTAATGGCTGCCCTCCGGCGCTGACCACACCCAGCTCCAGCTGTGGGCTGGGGGTCTTCCTTCTACCTCGCCCAGCAAACAAAGGTGGGTAGGGGCTCTGCCAAATGGGGCCCGGCTGCCTCCCCACCAGGCTGCGTGGGTGGCTGGGTGGGTTCAGCCACCCCACGGCTGCTCCAAGCTGGTGGCAGGGTAAGGCCCCACCGAGCCGCAGCCACACTGGGGGAGGAGGGAGGGCTAGGATCTTAGCAACGGGCCTCTCCTTCCCCTGGCCATTGGGGCCCCTGGTTGAAAACGGGCCCAGCGGCCTCCTGAGCCCACCCCTTGCCTGGCCTAGGCCACATGGGAGGGGGCCTAGGCCAGGTTGGTGTTACCTTGTTGTAGGAGTGTGCTGGGCTTTGCACCACTAATTAGTGGTTTGTCATCAGTCTCATCTGTTTCTGTTCGGGGCCAGGATTATTAGAAAGGCGCTTGAGACAATTCTCGTGTTCAGACTTGGATGTTTATTACATCTTATCAGAAATTACAGAAAGTATGACAGTACCTCTACCTGCTTGCTGGAAGTAGGAAAAATGGCTACAGCTGACCCTGTTTCAAGGCCTTTTAAAGCTAAACAGACCAATAAAAGTTTTACACCTGTATTATTTATAATTTTGTCCCAATAATAGATTCCCATGACCCTTAGAGTGACTTCCAACTGACTAATCAAAAGGTAATTACCTAAGTTCCATGAAGAAAAAGGAAGATGAAGAAGACACCACACAAAATTCTCCATCTTGTCCAATAGCTACCACTATACTGTAAAAACATCAGATTTAAAACCCATTACCCAGTGAAAACACGTCTAACCCCCTACACATTTGTGATTTCTAACTTATTTTTCATATTTACAAGTCTTCTCCAAGGTTTCAGGTCCAGAGCAGTGTTCTCAGGGCGGGGGGGTCTGTGCCAGGAAGCACAGAAAGCTCAAAAACTTCAGATTCTTGAGATCCAACACCTTGTGAGAGGCCGGAAATGAAAGAGACCTTTTCCCACATTTTACTTGCTTTAAAAAAAGTGGATTCATGGAGCAAACTAACTTCTCCAATTGGTTTCTCAGGCTGTCAGCAACTAAACCAGTTTCCAGTTGGTCCCATCAATTCACAGAGGAAGTTCTCATGGAGAAAACTTCCAAATGTGCCCTCCCCCCAGGTGCCTTCAATGCATAACCAGCACAACCTACCTGAAAATAACCAGTTTTTTCTAACATTAATTTTAAAATATAATACTAGAGACAGAAGGACTGCAGGTTTGTCTCTTTTCTTTGAATTGCAGATGCACTTTTCAGATTCTGCTATTTTCAGCTGTACTCCTTAGAAAAATGTATGGAGTTCTATATACACTCTAAAATGATTGTATATTTGTGGTAGCCTTTATTTCTGAAACAAACTGAATGTACTTTAATTATTTTTTTAGCTCTGTAAATAATTGTGTTGATGCAGTTTACAAAGCATCTACTGCTGTGAAAGTATGTAAATAAACCATTACTTAGGAGTATTTGTTGTATAACCCAAAAACATTTCTAATCTCAAAGACTCCTACTTTTAATTGAGTTTTCAAGACTTTTAATTAGAATTGCTCTAAATGTAGTTGTAATTTACACGTGGAGAAGAGCTTTTTTTGGTCATCAGTGCAAATTTCCATAGGACTGGTAACACTCAGTTCTTCAAGCAAGGATATTCTCTGTGGGGGAATGGTGACATGTGCCTGCGTCTTAAATATAATACGTAGGCTACAAAGTGTCAGCTCACATGCTTAAATTTAGGTTCGCTGTTCCAGTGCAATGGTATAGTCTTTATTTCTTAGTGCAGATTACTTGCATTAAAGGGTCAGTTGTCAGGCAAGTAGTCTCTCAAGTTGGAGAAGTACAGTATGTAAATAACTACGACAAGAACTTGGGGATCTGGTGCAGGTGTTAAGAAGTGCCCTGCTGAGCCTGGGCACAGCTCCTGTGAACTTCCTATCTGTCACAGTTCTCCTGTGAATTTCCCATCTCTGCAACCCCAGCTTCAGTGAAAGAGCCCTTTGTGATCTTGACAATTACTAGCAGTTGTGGTTTAAGTCTGTATATGGTATTGTAAACTTTTACTGGCAAGGAAAGGTGGCTTTTTATTTTTACTGTATTTTTCAGTTCATTAGAATTCCCTTAGTTTTGATTCTACAGGGGAAAAGAAGAAAATCTGGGTTTTTTTGAACAGTACAACTTTCTGGTACTTTTGGTTCAAGTAATCTTATGACTTTGGTAATGCCACAAACTGAAATAGGTGTCACACTTCTTGTAACATGCAGTTAATTTGCTACTTCAAATCCCAGCCTAATTGTAACATTTTCAGTGCTTTATTGATAAATAAAAGCCAGATTAGAAATGCATTCACACTGGTACATTCAAACAGTATTTCTTACTTCAGGAGCCTCTTAATTTCTTTCATGTAATGTTGCTAAAGTGAATTATGTAGAATAAAAATATATTTAGTATGTAATAAAAAGCTAAGCAATTATTTTCTTCAAATATTGGCTTATATCCCATTTAACTGAAGTGTCAATGTAAAGCCAAAAAGTAATATGACTCAGTTGTACAAAGGTTGAAAGAGGTTTTCTGTATGGAAGAAAAAATCTTCTCTGTGCATATGTATATGCATTTAACAGCTTCAGTTCTTATTGAATTAAAAGAGCTGTTTTATCTCTAGACCAGTTACTTCCAGGTATTGTTGTTAAAGCCCTACATGTGATGTGTTCATTTGGCCATGAAGAAAGAATGCTTGTTATATAAGTGAACACAAAGAAGAGAAAGGAGAAATGTAATTTTAAAGTAATTGAGAGGTCATTGTGACCTCGGTTCTATGACAGGGCATCACTGCTATTCACCAGGAATACTTTACATGCTCTGTCAAGAAATTAATGCTAGTTATGTTTCTGTTCCAGAAGTTCTGCACAATTTGCAAGCTGGTTAGTTGGCCCTTTCTCATCTGTGCTGAGGATGCAGTCTGCAGTTTGCTCACTTAGCTACAGAGAGGCTTTTTTCCTTTGACCTATACTGCTAATCCCTCATTGCAAAGAGCAGCAGCTGTGCTTTGTCTGTGAAGGTCTCTGCACTGCATGAGCCTCATTTGCCAGGGCCACCTCTCTTTGTGTGCTCAGCTTTTTCAGTCATTGAAAGGGTGACTTTCTGGTTTGTTGCTCAGAAAACTCTCTTCAGGTTTGTGAAAGCCTACAGTTTGTGTTCTTTTTTTTTTCCCCCTCCAAAAATGTAAATTTCCAAGAGCTGTTACATATTATTTCACAAGACTATGTTTCACTAAAGCAGTCCTGAATTCAGGAAGTAAAACATTTAGTGAGTCGTTTTTTAGAAAGGTGATGAAATCTATTTCCATTTAAATGCTAATCACTTTAGATAGGTGTGTTGAATTGTATCTCTAATGGTATGATTATGACTAAACCAATTTTTTTTTCCACACTGTATCCTCATTTAACATTGAATAGTTGGGCTCCAGTTGGTCTTGGTACAAGTCCCTTAGTTAAACATGCATAGCAATGCAAGATGTTCCAAGATTAAAAGCTGAATAGATACATGGACAAAACAGTCCTCTCCGCTGGTTTAGGCTTTACTGCGGTGAATGGCAAAATTCTGCTACCTTCAAGGGTGGAAGAATTTGGCCTGTAGTTTCTTTAAGATGATGTGATTTAAAATACCTGATTCATAAGCAGACTTTTCAAATGTTTGTAATGCTGTTGACTTAAATGCATTCCTTGAATACTTGAGTTATAGTTTCTGAGGCTACGGACAGATGTATTCTAACCTGGACCTTTTGCCTTTCCTTCATTTTAGAATTTCCTTTTCATTCCACTTCAGCTGTTTTTATTTGCTACTCAAAGCCTGGTTTAGAGTGAAAAACATATACAGAGTGACAGCTGGCGGACTTGGAACTGAATGTACTGTTACAAGCTGAGCTTGCAAACGTTCTGTTGCTTGGGCATCTTGACCTTAGATAAGAGTGGTTTGTGAGTGCTCCATCCAGGTGCTTGTGTAAGCTGAGTAGGTTGCAGGTGGTACAGAACATGCCACTCCAAGTAGACAGAATTGTGACAGGAATCTGGAAGGAATGAAAGGATGAAATCATGACCTGCTCTCATGAGTGAGAGAGAAGTGGCGCAGTTGCTAAAAGGAGAATAAGAAGATGGCTTACAGATAACTTCTTTGTATGTGGAAGGTAAAGGGAAAGAAATGCAGGAGGCAAAGCTTCCAGATATATAGAATGTGTTTATGTATCTAAAACATACATTACTTTTTATCTGGGGATTTGTAGAGGTAATGAAAAACCATAGCTTGGTCTGTTAATGAAATTTATATATGAAATAAAAACCTTCACATGTACAAAATGAACAGAAAAAATGTTAAGCCTTTTTGTTGTCTTAAATAGGAATTAAAATCTGTTGATGCAGCAGTTCTGATGGCTGCATTCTAGAAGTTTCATGATGGCAGGAGCAAGTGCCTAGAAACCAAAAGTCTCATGAAGTAACGATGGACCATTTCTTTCCCTGAGGTCTTGTTACATGTGATGTGCCACAAGGGATTCATCTTGTGCCTCTTTTACTGTATTTATAAAAACACTGAGAATTAGTAAGATGCTATGAGTTCATTTACCGTCCTCTACAGCGACAGCACTCAGATCTGCATCTTTGCAGATATATTCGCAAGATGTGTAAGAGATTGTGCTTAGCTAAAAACCAGTTGGTTTCCACATAATCCAAGTTGACTTGTGATATTGATGAAACACATCTTGAGTAACAAGCCAGGATATTGTTCTGTATTCTCTATTTTGTGTGGTCATATTCCAATCTATAAGGCAGTGTCGACCTTGGGTTATTCTCAGTTTATGTGTTTGTTGAAGAATTTCAAGATTGGATTCTGTCACCTTTCATTTCTCAGACTATATTTGCTAATACCTTCATATTTCAGTGTATTTTCTTGTTCTAATCTTTTTCGATGAACCATTTACTGCAATACCTCACATAAGCAAATATGATTGGGCAACCTGGTCTGGTGGAAGGTGTCCCTGCCTACAGCAGGGGGTTGGAATGAAATGATCTTCAGGGTCTCTTCCAGAATTGTTCCGTGATTCTGCAATGTTTGTCCTTCTTAATTGATTTACTGCATAATCTACCATGGCTTTTGCTTTCCTTATATTTAACCTGATTATATATATTTAATTTGTCCATCACTGTGATTTGAAAGTCCTGATTGAAAAACAGTTTCAGTGTTTGCAGCAAATAGTACTGAAATTGAGCAATAAAAATTCAACTATCATATTTTTATATAAAAATACAGTGTTTCTGGTGACAGAAGAAATGTTGAGAGAATGAAGCACTCTTCTGTTCTAGAATCTCAGCAGCATAATTTAAAAAGACCCTCTTTTTTACAAGCTGCAAGAATTTGAAGATGTAAATGTTTAAATTATTCTCCTGTATTTATATATAATTACATTGCTGACACATTTAGAAACATTTTTCTGTATGTACATAAGATGTCTTTTCAAAGTTGGTAATAAATTAAAAATATCTGATTGATTTGTTCTTTTATAAAATTATGGCTTGAATACAGCTTTGGAGGGGGAGCAATATTTTGTCAAATTGCTTAAATGAGAGTTGAACTCAGCTATTATGTGGCCTTAAAGATTTTTGTCTTGACTTCAGTATCTGTTTTGGGGTAAAATACTGATTTCAGGTCAATATTGAGAGATGTGTTAGAGATGTAAAGAATTCTAGAGATCTCATTTTATGTTCCTAGAGATTTGAGTGGTTAATGTTGCTCAAGCTGTGTGGTTCTAAGTGTAATTGAGCAGTTAATTTTTGTTCATTATCTAAACTTTGCCATCTGCTGGAAAGCCTTTTAGTGACATTATAATTTAGTCCAGTTGGAGCTCAACTAGAGTTTTCTGACTAGTCTGGTATCACGTTTTCACCAAACGAAAACGTACACGCCAAACCCTGGTCAGTTTTGTTGCTCGGTTTTTAAACAAGCATTTGGAATCACAGTGACAAGCCTACTGTGTTATGCTGGAATATTGTTTTAAGTGCTGTGGATTTAGTTTTTATGTGGCAAACCAAGACATTTCTATGGCAGTTGACACCTTTCAGCCTCCTGAACGTTTGACACAAACTGTCAAGCATTTTTGAATTTCATTGTCATTTATCCCAGCAGGATGTATGATGCAGGGACAGGTGAAGGAAAAGACAGAAAAGAAGCTGCCCCTATGAAGAAATTCCTGTATACAGCTGCTGACCTGATGTTCCCTTATAGTCAGAAGATGTTCAGGGTCTGTGCTGACCAATTCCCAGTGCAGGCAAATGTGGGCCGGTGGATGTCCCAAATTGCCTCGATTCAATTCCTGCAGTATGGAGTGGATGGAACAAGCAGTTGCAGCTCTCCACCTACACCTGGGCAAATGCACAGTATCTGCTTACTCTGGGCTCTTGTGTGCTCCAAGCTGCCCCTCTCTCTCACTGCCCTATGTGATGGGAAGATTTTGGATTTAGCACACCTCTGTCAGGGTGTACTTCTGAGCTGTTAGTGAAGCTCTGTTGCATCTTGAGGTTAATGTAATTGAAGATTTTGAATTTTTTAGCTGGTATTGTAAGGTATACTGTATAGTAATGAAAAATTATACCTTGTGCCCTGCAGGACTAAAACTGTGAGGAGAATTAAGTCCTTTACCTTATTTGGCCTTTAGAAAGGCCGGTAAGTCCTTTAGAACCACAGAAGCACTATAGTGTAAGATTTCTGATTTCAGGAAACAGTAAGGAAGTTAAAGCCACAGAAACTTGACTCTTTTGAATGTAATCAGGAACCTACAGTATCACTTTGTAGATCTTTTTAGTTTTGACTGAACTTTTTGGTGGGAGCAGATTGCAAGAGCTGTGACTTCTGTGATTGCTCTGATGCCTAGAGGAGCTGGAATAGAGGCTACACAGAGTTAGGGGGAATAAAATGGATATTTATTGAGAGGCCTTTAAAGGCCACACCCTTGGCAGCACCAGTGCCACAGTTGTGGCCCCTGCCCGGATGGCTCCAAGATGGAAGCTAAAGAGGGCTTGGTCACAAGATCTCACACCTTTTTGGGTTTTAGTCCATTTGCATGCAGGAGTCAGTTGTCCAGTTAATAGTCACAAATCATGAAGTTTCATCCTCCTTGCTTGCCTGCTTGCCCGCCCTCCTCTTTTCACATTGTTTATCCTTAGGGTCTGAAGTTGGAAGAAATTGTCCTTGAGTCCTTAGTTGGAATAGACTGTTTTGTCTTCACCGCCCAAGCACAATGGAAAAGCACACCTAAGCAGAACAGAAAAACTTAAGGCATCAATACTTTTCCACTTGAAGTCCATAATAGCACATACACAAGCCTTTGTTGTTTTCTTGATACTTTATGGCAGAAAGAAAGAAAGAGAAATTAATTTCAGGCATCATGTCCAGACAGCGTAACATAATCGTGACATAATGATGAGCTAGATTTATTTGTAAGAATCCAGTGTGATAGAATATTTCTCTGAGTAATTTTCAGAGCAGTAGAAAAAACATCTTTGTTTCTTTCTGCTAAAAAGCCCTGAATTTATGGGAGTGTTGGCTTTTAGAGATTCATGCTTGTGAGCTTTCTTTTCTTAAAAGAAGTTTTGTAATGGTGAATCTGTGAGGAGTTTGTCTTCATCTGCTGTGTATACAAGGTTGACAGACCCAACTGAAGAACCAGCAGTACTGAAATCCCCAGGAGTTTCAGCCCGTGGTCACTGGGCAGGTGCACATTAGCTCTGTGTCTTAACAGGTACTCACAGTGACTGCAAGAGTCCCTAAGCAGCATCTCAGATGGTGTCAGTCCTTCATGTGTGCTCTGGAATGGATCTGTACCATGTAGCCAGAATAAGAAATTAAATAAGAATTTGTCTGGAAATTTTAAGTACTCCTAGAAATATTCTGTAAAGGCTTCTTTTGATTTAAACAACTTATGGACTGTTTTATGGAAAAACAAGGACCCAGAACTTTACCAGCAATACCAGTATGGTTTTGTGGATATGGTTTCCACAATACATGTGTGCAGATAAAAGTACTCTTCATATAGTTAAAGCCGTTAAATAAGGAGAACATACAGACAGCTTATTTTAGGAGCCGCTGGCTATCTAAAATAGAGACTTGTCTTATGTAGCCAACATAGGTTGCCTTTTCTGATGAGCTTTTCTAAATGCTTCATTTATATATGTCCTCTGATTTGTCTTAGAAGAAATGACATTTTTTCAAAGCTAAAATAAATGTCTAAAATAGAGTAGCAGGTTTTTCCTTCTTCTTATTAAGTTACATGTCTAATTTCAGACAGATTGAGAGAAAAGACTTTCTGGCATACTTCACTTTTGTGGAGTAAAAAAAATAAATAAATAGATTCAAGACCCAAATTGCCAGATCAGTATTTTATTTCTCCCACCTGGAATGCTGTTGCTGTTACCTGCTGCACTGTGCTGATAAAATCAGCTGAGAACTTCAGAGACGTACTTCCCTGACACGCAACAAATGTCTATTTCTTTTTTTATCCTGTGACTATCACTTAGCAGTATTATGTGCAGGAAATATATATGTTGTTCTTTCCCTTTCTGTCTCCTAAATGTAAGGGAGGGTTCAGGAAAAACACGTCACAGTTGTTTTGTTTCCTGGCAATTTTTCCAGTCTGACCCAAGAAAAGAACAATGTAAATAAATGTTTTTTGCTTGCATTCAAGTGATTTGATGTTGCGTTTAAATTACTCCTTGAAATCTCCGTTTAAATTGGCAAAATTCTGCTGGTCATAAATAAAAGTCTGTAAGAGGCTGACCTGTGGGTTGTGTTAGGCAGTCTGATGGCTTATGCTGACAGCTAGAATGACTGTATTCATAGTAATTTTCTACTTTCTGAAGTAGAGCACACTCTGCCCTGCTTTTTTGGCTTAAAAATTAATTGCATGTAATTGCTTGGAAGCTGTTAGTTTTCCCTGGTCTCTGCCAAACCAAGCTATGAGAGCTGATTTTCATTAGGAAAACGCTGGTGGTCTGCTTAAGTGTTCCTTAATTTCTTCCTCTTGTTACTGAATGAAAAAGTAAAAATCTGAACTAACTTCACTGCTCAGTAACCCAGCAATGGAACAATAAATACTGTCTTTTTTTTTTGTTCTGAAGCCCTGGCACCAAGTGTTCTCTTGCTATTGTCTTTTCTTCACTGTTCCCTAAAATCTAGTGAGTTTGCCACTCATTAATTTAAGGAGGTTTTGAATTAATTGAAGTACAACATCTGGGCCGTTTGTGCTGAGTTCATTGACAGAGGGCCATTTCTTTGTTAAATACATCTTCAAAGGTAATTCTACTAAGCTTAGTTCACTCAGTGTAAAAGTTCCAGAATCTCAGGGTTACACTTACTAAGCTAGATGAAGAGCTGGTAGGATTTAAGTCAATTCCCTACCATCTGAAAGTATTGCCAAGGTTCTGTTT
This sequence comes from Toxostoma redivivum, assembly GCA_013397375.1. Taxonomy (NCBI): domain Eukaryota; kingdom Metazoa; phylum Chordata; class Aves; order Passeriformes; family Mimidae; genus Toxostoma; species Toxostoma redivivum. The sequence goes on from VXBI01011149.1 coordinate 92,414, forward strand.
ATCAGAAGAGGGTAATAGTTTGTAAAATAAGATATTTACCCTACTTTTTATATGTCTGCTGATGATATTTGAAGAATTGTTTAGATGCCAGAAAGTTGTGGTTTGGTTCAGCTGTGTTCAATATCAGACACTGGTTAAGAGAAAATTGATTGCAATAGAATGAACTAAAAAAGTAATGGAAAATTAATTTTTTAATTGGATTAAATTTATCGATTCTGTTTGGTTATTTGGGAGCTACACTTCTACAGAGTAGGATGAGTAGATTAAAAGAGAGGCTGTCGCAAAAAGAAGATTTTTAGGAGTCAGGGATCTTGGATTCTGTTCTCAATTCTGTCACTGTTTCACTGTGTAAGCCTCCTAAATTGCATGAGTCACTTAATGTCTCTGTCTCATTCACACTTTCTATAAAAGTGAGTATTACTTACATCATGCCCAGTGTTTGACAGCTTCCTTTGCATCTCCTCCTCCCACGTCATGTTTAAGCCTTCGAAGTAATTTCCGGAAATACACAGAACTGTATCCAGTTTTATCTAAACTCTCGGTCTAGTATAGGTACTGTATCCAGTTTTATCTAAACTCTCTGTCCAGTATAGGTCTGTAGATATGACTATCCCCAAAAAAGAACTTTAGTGGGAAATTTCATTGTTAATGTTTGTTGTTAAATATCAATGAGTTAAACACTAGGAATTTAATTCGTTTTAGGCCACCATTCATCTGCTATTCAAAATCCTTCTTTACTATTTGTGATGCTTATATGCTATCAAACTTTTTTAAAGGATCTTTTTAATTCAATCAGAAGGATTTTGAGGGATTTCTAATGAGTAGCACTACTACTTCGTATTTCCCCAAATTTAGTTCTGCTCTTTGTTACCCGTCTGCCACATCACATGTAAGAGCCCTAGATTCTTAAAGACTGAAGCTAAATTTTTTTTCTTTTTTAAGGCATTTTTATAGCCTACAGAAATTACGGATGGAGAACACAATGATGTATTTCATTTTGGTTCACCTGCATATACTATCATTTCAGGTTGTTCTAAGAGCTTCTCTAGTGTTACTTTATAGAAAACAACATGTAGTCTTAAGGAACATAAATATGTAAGGAATATAATTTTTTTTTTTAATCATCATGCTGTTTGTCAAAATACTTAAAACAGTTCCCTTTTCTTTTTATGCTTTCAGTGTCTTTAAAGTGTTTCAAGCCTTTTTATATCCCACATACAAAGAGGAGTAGTCCTTGGCAAATGAAATTACTGATAAACATTTTCTATAGCCAAATAAACTTAATTTGAAGAAAAGCTGAGATTTGTATAGTATGGCTCAGCTGAAGAAAAACTGATAGTTGAGTAACATTTTGTTTTGGCTTTTTTTCCCCAACTAGCAATTACTTGATTTTAGTAGGACATCCAGGACTGCATAAATATTTAAAGGCCCTGCATATGCGTGCATGCATTCAGTATCTGAAAATAGTTTTCCTTGAACAGGATTCAATTCTGACTTTACTTGCTTCACTTTTAACATGGAGCAGACTCTGTGTGGAAAAACTAATGCCATTTTATTGGCCAGCTAGACTTCCCCTTTCTTGGCACTATCTCTTTTCAACTCTTCAGTGTTATTTACTTCCATTTAGTCAGCAGCAATATATTAATCTGTTTCTGGGCATGAAGGAAGAAAGAATATATGGCCTAGGATATATGCATTTGCAATTACTTGGCTTTTTCTTTAAAAGTAGTTTTGAACTCCACCTGATTTTTCCAAGTCCTTTTGCTGATTTCCACTTACCCTTCCTTAATTCTAAGTTTAACATAAAAATTGTGGCGTTAATAGTTTTAAAATGTGGTATTTAATATGCCGGATTTCATTTGTTTTTCTAACAGAAGAATTGACAGAAAAATACAGCATTGAATAGGACTTGTAAAATCAAATTCTAAGGGTTCAAAAGTACAGACACATACAGATTCTCCTGTGCCAGTTAAGAATGTTGATGACCCACAGTTGCATGGTGATTTTTTATTCTGAGTTCAGACCAGTGACAAGTTTTTGAAGAAAGCAAGCATCGCCTTGTCTTGTTTTCTGCTTGCTGGGGGTTGCACATGGCAAGTGCAGTGACATGTCAGGGGAGGCACAGGTCTGAATTTCCATCCATAGATGTTTGTAGAGTGTGTGAATTGTATGACAAGGGCTAAACTGCTGCCTGTAGAAACTGTTTCTCTTTCTTCACAGAACAGGAGTGGCAAAAGTAAAAGCTCATGCAAGGATTTTTATCCTTGATGACTAAATGTTGGTACCTGCTGACCCTTCTGAGAGCGATGCCAGTCCGTCAAGCACTGAGAGCTGGGATTTGTATAAAGTGGAAGCTGCCGTTGAGGAACTACTGGGCACCATCTGCTTGTTCCACTGGCACCATCAGAACAGTCATAGATGGTGATTTATTCGCTACCCACAGAGATGAAGTTTAAACTCAAGGATAATGCCTGAGTTCTGAAGGGAAGCATCTCTGATGCCATGTCTCCTGCTAACTAGGCATTGATAAATGAAAAAATGAAAGCAGTTTATCAGTAAAGAGATTTTACAAAGCTGGTGTGCTTTTAGGCTTTGCAAAGGTATCTGGAACTTACTGTAGAGTTTGGTGGGCATGGTAGCAATAATTGAACGAGAAGATGACTGTTATTCTAACTTTAATATAGAGCACAATGAAACAAATCTTGATTTTTTGAAGTAGTATGTGATGTCCAAACTCATTTGGAAAAGATTATAAAGTTTTAAGGTACTTCTTCTAAAACTGGCACCTGATAAAATTTTTGTTTCATGAATTTTGATAGGCGACAGTATTTCATGTGTAGCTAATCAGTATATGCTCTTTTGTTGGCATTTCCCTTCAGTCGGTTTTATTCCAATTCCTGATTGTCAACACAAATTTATCCAGGTAAATTTAGGGTTTACTTATGAAACAACAGAGGCAAAGCTATTTTAAAAGACCAAAAGGGTCTGAAGACAAGGAGAGGAGGAATAAAATCACGGCAATACTCTGAGTAGTCACAGTGGTGTCAGAGGCTGTTACTCACATCTCTGGTCTATTCTACCAGTGTTCTTACTTACCTCCAGCAGCAGGAGTTTTGAGACAGGATCTGTGCACCAGTGTCTGTAGCCTTGGAGGTGTCAAGGAGGATTTTTCCAGCATGCTGTATAGATGGACTAGCACCTGGCAGTTCAGCAGGAGTTAGTTATAATTGAAATCGCTCTATCATTTGATAGCAATATTTTAGTTCTCGTGAAGTGGTTACATGAAGACAAGGTATTTGTGCCAGTGTCATTACTGAAGAATGGAGTAGGTCAGCTGAGCTTGCTGCTCAGCATGTGCTGATCACTGCATGGCACTGTTTTCACTGGAACTGAACCACTTGTCTGCCTCTGTGTGATGGAGGCTTTTACACCTTTGTGTGCCTTCCTGCTCCCACTGTTCACCTGAAGGTTTCATATCAGCTTTTTATCAATATTTAAATTTGTCATGATTTCGCTCATCTTGTTTCAATTTATTAGCTCAGAGTTTAAGTGGGGTAGCTGAGCTGAAGTGTCCTGCACAGGGCCAGGAGTTGATGATCCTGATGAGTCCTTTCCAGCTTAGGATATTCTATAGTTCCATGAGACATGGCTTACACGAGCATGGGATGAAGTTTGTTTCTGCACAGCTTGAAGAATGTTGAGTTACAGATGCTTTATCATCTAGCAATGCCAGTGCAGCAGATCTTCAGTGAGTGGGAATTTGCTGGAGACTTCTACTGCTATCTTTGTGGAGATCAGGCTTACACCCACAGACAACCTTTGCCTCAAAAAGTTGAAATTTACAGTAGGTTTTGGCAGCTATAGGAATTGGAATTCAAAGACAAACTCCTGGTGCCAAGTTGTGCAAAAAAAGAAAAAAAAAAGTCTTTTGAGGGTTTTAAATTCTTGCAATATGGGAAGTGTTTTGCTTGGTAAGATAGTTGCATAAATTTCAAGAAACAGATTTAAAGTAATATTAGCAGTATCTGTGCATACAGTTATTTGTAGGGATAACTGAATTTGTTGTTTGTTGATGAAATAATACTTGTCTGTCTGGGTGCTTCTCAGTAGAGTGTTCACATAGATTGATTATGTGACAGAGATGCAGGAGACCTTGGGGAAATGAGTAGTCTGCAAATAAGCAAACCTGGAGTAGCAATGTATTTGAGGATTAGGGTTTCCAAGCATAATTTTTTATTTAAAAAGGGGGTAAAATGTTATAAATGTGTATACATGAACTTACAAAATAAAATCCTGAAGAGGTTTAAAGTACAATGATCCCATCTCTGACCCAAAATACCTAAGCTATAAATAACTGGATTCCTGGAGACTATTCGAGGAAGGTACCTTGGATATTTGCTGTGATCATGTTGTTTTATTCATTCATTTTGCTAACTGCTGTTGGTAATGACTTACTAGATAAAACTAGATAGACTTTTGGTTTGAGCTGTCTCTGTGTTCCGAGTCTCCTCCCTTCACATACATTCATTTATTTATTTTCCCCACCATGTGGGGAGATTTGAAAGATTAATTAGATTATTACTATTTTGGGATGTTGCTGGTACGCTGTGGCTATAGGAGTTATTGCTGATGTTGCTCTGAACACTAGAGGGCAGAGGATGGTAACTCTGCCTGGTTCCAGCAGTTGAAAGCTAGCCTGGAAAATCCCATCAGCATTACCTACTTTAGATACATCTTCAGTGGAAGTCATTAGTTAAATATCGTAGGCCTTATGCTTTAAATCTTTTTACTGATTTCTCCCAGTTCTTCACATGTCTGTATAAAAAAGGACTTCGGAGTCTGAATTTCAATATTATGTTGTGTTTTGTAATATCTGCAACAAAAAATTTGCCTTCCCCCCTACCCCAGAAAAATGTAGGTTCTGTTTTAACTCTTCAGTGTATGGTATTAATTCTTGATGGGAAACTATTTATGGTTATACAAATGATTTCCTTTAGTTAAACTTTACATGGTGTTTTGTTTTGTTTTCTCGTGTGTCCTTATGTGGTCTGCTTTAAAGAAGTTCTGTGATATAAAAACCACTGAATTCGGGTGGAAAGCCTGCAGCCAGTCTAACACCATGGCTGTGGTTGTGATAAGGCCAAGGGGAAGCCACTGGCTCTAGGCCAAGTAAAATGATTAAGAACTGTCTAATTGTTAGATGAAACAATGAGACATTAAGAGCTTGGTAGTATTTCAGGAAGTCTCTTAAATTCCCTTTACTCATCCAAAAGCTCGGTTAGCAGATCACTGTTTTGTTGGAGATGAGCATGTTTGTATTTACATCATATTTCAAAACTTAAGAGAATAAAAGATTGAGATGCCATCCACACTTTAACCTTCCGTTTGCCAATTTAACTAGTTCTTAACCAAACTTACACAAGTAGGTTTTTACAAATGTTCTTATTGTACTGCTTGCTATGTATTTCCTGGCATGCTGGCCTGTGCACGGTTAGCTCCTCTTGGTGTGGATTTTACCCCCCCACTAGGTGTGTTTGTCTGTAGAATGGTGCATCATCCATGGATTAGTTGTTTGTAAGCTTCCCTGTTACTAATCATGACATCTGCTTTGCAGAACCTCCCCAAGTTCTGTAGGTTTATAGATCTGTAGAGCCCTTGGATGTTTGCACCTTTTTATATTCACCTTTGCTAGTAAGCATGACTATTAGTCTTTTTTAGATAATATTCTGCTTGTTTGGATTTTTTTTTCACTGAATAATTAAGTTCTACAATTTGATTACTGTAACAAGTGTTTGATCACTGCAGGCTATAGAACTTCCCCCTCCACTGTGTATTGAGAAGTTTAATCCTTTTTGAAAGGGGTTTGCAAGTTGCAAGTGGAAGAGCTATTGCTTTTGTAACTTATTTTCAAAAGCTTTCTGCTGCTGTAATAATAAGATTATCACAATAGCAAAAGCAGCTCAGGAAGGAATGACCCTCAGAACATATCTGATTGGCCAGCCAAGAACCAAAACAAATGTCTAAGAAATTGAGAATGTTGATCAGTTTGTTACACTGGTGACTAGATTATCAAACTGGTCATCATTTCATCAGGATTTTCTTTTTTCTCCTTTATACTCTTCAGATTAGATCCTTGAAATTAAAAAAAACCCTTTGAAATTCTGTTTTGTCTCCAACAGTGCCCTTAAAGATAGTCGTTTCCCCCCAATGACGAGGGATGAGCTGCCACGACTTTTCTGCTCAGTGTCTCTACTCACTAACTTTGAAGATGTGTGTGACTACATGGATTGGGAGGTAAGAATGTCAGATATCTTTCATGAAAATGAACATCTCTAGCTGAAGTCACACTGTTTAAATGATCTGTGTATATTAAATCTGTCACTGTTTTGCACTCTGTACACATGGTTATGTGCCTAGATTCAAAAGACGCTTTTTCATAAAACTGTCATCACCTCAAGAGTCTGAGCCGTGCAAATGGAATAAAGTTGTGGTTTTGCCCACAAAGGCACTCAGAGTGGTCTGCACAGTTGTCTTGATGTCTTAAGACTCCATCAAGGAAGGTGATGTCTCTGAGCAAGGATGTCCTGAGGCCTCATTTGCAATGTCTACCTGGTAGATCAGTCCATTGACTCTGGAAAGGGATATTCCCGCATGGGAGTTAACAGTCTGATGTATGCTTCTGGAAACAAGCACTGCGCAAAATTGTAATCCCAGAACAAGCTGCTTCCTTTAGCTTGTAGAGACATTCATCTCCCCCCAAACTTTGTTTACTTTCAGAGTGAGTGTCCTGCCCAGACCTCACAAAGCCTTTATGTAGTGAGGCCACATAAATCATTGCTATCATGCTGCTTACGCATGGAGCTGAATCTATTCTAATTGCCAGATTCTAGGAAACCTGCATGCATCCTCTTGGAACAGCAGCATAAAAGAGATTGAGAAGCAAATGCTGATATGTGCATGACAGTGTGCACTGATGGAAGTGTTAGTCTGTAATGTCCTTTTCCCCAAATTATTTGGTATTAGACACTTGCAAAATACAAGGTACTGGACTTAAGATGAATGCCTCATCTCAGTCATGATGTTACATTCCTCATTTCTCTTTGAATCTGTTTTTGAGTGGACATAAGAAAAAATTTGAAATTGGCATAGAATAGCAGACATTATAATGCCAGAGACACCACAAAAGCGACAGTATTTCCCTTTAATAATCACTTAGCCTGACTAAATATTTAGAACTTCTTAGGAGAAAAAGTGGCTTTCTGTTGTGTTTAGACATAAAAAATGTATATTCAATAGAAACTGCACTTGTTAGAACTGTAAAAGGCCCTGCTATCTCTGAAGGAGGGTATCAGCATTAACCTCAGCATTATGAATTTTGCAGTAGCGGAAAATTGACAAAGATGTGTTTCCTGTTCACCTCATAGTAACAAGGGCTTCTTAATTTCTGATATGTAATTCTGAATCGGGATGATTCCAGGTTTTCTTTGGGGTTTATGAGCATTTATTTTCACCATAATCAGAAATACTAATTTTCTATGTCATGTCAGACCAAAAATAAATCTTAGCAAAAATTGTGTCTGCATTGTCAACAAGAAGCTTTTACAGAGTAGTCTGCCTTGTCATTGAGCCATTTGACACTTTAAACAGTGTTTTCAAGTAATCAAACTAGTGACTATTGGTACTAAAGCTAGAAATCAAAATGGTAGAATTTTTTGCCTCTATTAGATTGGCTTCTGGTAGCCAGCACTGTGATGTTTTTAATTTCATTTTTTATAATTTATTAAAAATGAGACTGGGAGTACACTCAGAAAATGTGACGTGCATAATTAAATAGCATTTAGCTCTTTGTATGCCATAGTCTATAAATATTACTAGGTGCTGTTTCATTGTGTCTAACAAACTTCTAAGATTACCCAAGTATTCATCCTTAAGGAAAAGCTGAAAGATAAGCCTGAGTTCAAAAATCCACTTTTCCTTGGAAAGAATGGTTTTAGCTTTGTTCCTTGGGCGACTGCTGATTCATAACTAATAAAGGAGGCTTTTACTTTCTATGCCCTTTCTGTATTTTGCTACAGAACTTGTGTGAGTGTAACAACAGTGTGAGTAAGCACAGTGCAGAACTCTAGTGTTTCTGAATTTTGATTGATTTTATGGATTCTTACAATTGTTCTTATTGGAAAGCCCTGACTTACAAGGGAAAAATGCAGAGGTGAAAAATATAAAAGGCCTTGTGTTGCTTAGTTGCTCTCTCCTATTTCACTCTTCTATTTCTAATGATAAGTTTTTAAAACCCTTTGTAAATTCCTACAGTTCTAAGAAGTGGTCACAAACTAGGTTTCCATGCAATAGGGCCCAGAGGAGGGGGGTGACATAAATATGAGATTATGAAATTTGTAATTGTTAGTCCTTAAAGGAGTGATTGATCACTGTGTCTGCCTTGCAGTGAGATAGCTTAGGTCACCCATGTGTCTTTTAAGGGAGCTGCAGTTATGTAATATTAATGGCAAAAGGACATTTCAGGATATCTAGAGTATAATGTAAAGAGAATTCTGCATCTTTCATCTCTGTCATGCTGAGATCACCCTGAAAAACAGCAGCCTAATTAGGAGTCACTGCTTTTTTAGACGTGCTACAGATGATCTTCCGGGAGCCAGGTCAGCAATTTGCTGACACGGGTCACAGTATTTTAAAATTGTCAATTCAGACAGCTCAGTGCTCTGAGGGGCTTAGAGTCTGGAGTGAAGCTGTCTGACGACAATTCAGGACTGTCTTCATTATCCTGAAGCAGAGCGATGGATGTTTTCTCACATTAAGGAATTGCCTTCCCAAACTACATAAATTAATGTTTCAGCTGTAAAAAGCAATGTGAGATCCTTTTGCAGCAGAAACCTTCATCACATGAACAGGAGATGTGTGAATTCACTGCTGTTAGTTCCCACATCACTTCTCAAATTGGCTGCATTTTCACCTTTTGTAAATCTTCTAAGGACCACTTCAATGCCATGTTCACAAGGATGCTTCCTAAAACACAACTTAGCATTCTTACATATCTGTGACTTCGTCTAAATTGTAGTGCTGAACAGATGTAGGGCTTTGAAAGGATCACTGAGAATGTTAAGAACTGCATCTCCAGTTCTGCTTCACGGAACCCATGAGAGACCACTGTGGTCCAGTTGCTGCTGGGGTGGAGTTCCACAGCCTTTCCACCTCAGAGAAACGGACAGCATGAAAAATTCAAAGATAGGGGATTTTTTGTTTATACTACTGCTCTTTTATTAAAGATCTGACAGGAAAGGACTAGTTACAAGACAAGTCATAAAGACCACTTGTTTTTAAACACATATGCTGTTGATAGCAGTCATTCCTTTCCTACATAAACTAATTTGGACCTAATTCAGATCCTAATTCAGATCCTCCTCCTCATTTTTTATTAGAAGATCCTAAAGCATTGCAATTTTATGCAATTATAACAAAGAACCTTTTGGCTAGACTTGAGCAGTAGCTCTTCCTTAAAATAACCTTGAAACAGGTCTTTGCCCCAAAGTTGCTGTTCTTCAGTAAAGTAAAATCTGCAGAATTGTACATGCTGTCTTGATAGAAAAGGCCTTTAGCCTGTGTGCACTGGTTTAAATATTAGCTTAAATAGTTGTAGCCAATAATGCTGACTCAAAGACGGCTTTTCATTGTTGACAAAGTGGGTATATTCAAGAGTTGTGCAAGTTCTTTCCTGCCTGCAAGTGCAGCGACACCAGTGGCTCTCAGCTTCTATTCTGTAGAACTGAGAAGAAGGTTATTCTCTTTGGACAATATTTAGTGATTCCATTTGTGTAAATGAATAATTATGCTTGACATGAAGTAGAGAACAAACCTCCTGAGGAGTCTTTTACCTCTTGTTAAATAAATATGTAGTATTCTGATGCTACGAAAGATGGTGAGAAAGAAGCCAGCATATTTGCTGAAAAGGTGGGGCTTAAAAAGCTGTAGAATTCAGCTAATACAAAGTGAGATCAGCTTCAAGAAAGTAGCAATAGTCACTTAATCTGAAGATTTCCATTTCCAGAAACGTGTGTACAGTTATTCTGACAGTATTAGGTAAACAGAGGGGAAAGTTACTGTTCTGTGGTGTCATAAGGATACTGTGCTAGTTCTATGCCAGCTTTTTTGTTGGAAAGCATTTCTAGGTTGCTACAGAGATTGAGCTGACAAATGAAGGGCTGTCCCTAGCCCAGAGCAGGGTGTCACAGTGCCACTGGCATATGGGCAGGAGCTGTGCAGTGGGTCTGGGGTGGAGGAGACCACAGAAAGTGAGTGGAAATAAGGAATAGGCAGATGCTTGTTCCTGACACCAAGGGAGTGTTGCAGTGCTCCAGCTCTGAAGCATTCCATGTGGATTCTCTGTAACAAGCTCTTTGTTACCTGCTTTAATGTATTTCTGAAAAACTGTTTGATTGATTAATCTTAAAACTAATTAGTGGTGATTGCATGCAAATCACTTACAGATTTCAGTGCAGTACGTACAACTGAACAGAACCATTATTGGATGATAATTTACTGCACAGTGGAGTTCACAGAAACTTAAATGTCAACAAGGCCTGATGTTTAGGTGCTTATCCAAATTCCCCGTGGACAGTCTAATAAGAATAATGTCATTTCTTCTCTCCATATGGTTGGAGAGTCAGTCCAAGAGGAACAAATTAGTGAACTGTGTTTGGAGTCTTGGGGCAGAACAGTCCATCAGGAGAGTTGCTTCAGCTTTGTTGTTAGAGGGGGCTTTGGAACCATATTTTCACATAGAGAGGTATTGTGGGCAGTAACCTGGCAAGTACCATAGGCACTTGGCAAAAAAAAAAAAAAAGGGGCATGTACATATTTTCTCTCCTCCCAAGGTGTATGGGAATAAAAAATTCATTAAAAAATAATATGTATAAATGAATATGAATGTGTTTAAATACACAACAAAGTCTGAAGTTTTGTAAAGCTCATTTCAGAATTAAAATAATGTAGTTTAATGCAATCCTTAGATGTAATGAAAGGTCTATTAATTTAATTAGTATTGTCACGGACCTAATTTTAAGTAGCCTCTGGCCACTTACACAACTGATCAGAAAGTTTATATCTACGAGTACCGCATATATAGGACACAGTATTTCATGCTCTATAATCCCAAAGAAATATTACTATTAGCAGAGATTGTTTTTTACCTAAGTCTCTCACCTTATCTTGCTTTCCTCTCCCAATAGCAATAATTTAAATAGATTTCTATCCACATGGGAGTCTAAAGCAGCAATTGCGTGGTCCCTTTTCAGCTCCAGAGGATACCTGTAGGCAGTAGTTTCCCTGGTATATGGTAATAGGCGAGACAGAACTCCAGCTCCATCTGCACAAGATTGGTTTATTTTTCTAAACTTCACAGACAGATGTTGTTGTTCTACAAAATGCTGCCTGTAGTGTATCAGTATTTTTAGTCTGAGAAGCAGACCCGAGGCTTTGTAGGAAGGTGTGTGCTGGTCCTGGTAGCAGGGCAGTTAGTGCCTTCCACAGACCCAGCCCTTACCTCCCATCTTGGAGAGGGCTATTTTGGAAAATCTCACAGAAATTTGCATCAGTTGAACACTAGTCTCTTGAGGAAGTCAAAATAAATTCCACACTGTGCCCATGCCAGTGTTAGTGTGGATCGTTTTTATTTTGCTTGTGTGGGGCTTCCATTTATTCAATTCAAGCCTGGTAGCTGGAGTTGAATGATGAAAAGCTGTTTGTCCTGCTCAGCTACGCGGTTTGAATTCATGCTCCACAGGATGCTAATTTTTCCCCTACTGTACATACCTTTTTTCTACAGACATGGGCCTGAAAGTCCATTAAAATGGTTAATTGGAAACATCCAGAGCAGTGATGCATCATTTTGTGTCATACTTAATACATCACTAGTGCTGCTGGTTAGTTGCTCATGAATATTACGTTATCACTATATGCAAAACATTTGTGTAGTATTTAGAGTCTCATATTCTGCAGAATTTCAAGGTGTGCAAACCCTGGAAATATTTAATCTTAGTATTGAATACACAGTTACAAAATCACCAACTGCAGAAACTTACTGGTTTGGGCATAAACTCTGTAGGCTTTTTTCAGCTTCTAACATAATTTCATTTTACTTTCAGGTCTTTGGGCTCATAATTATATTTTCTGAGTATACAGATTTGATCTCTCTAGTGATTATATATATATATCTATGTAATGAATGTTGGGGTTTAGGAATGTCTGGTAGTGAAATAACATGTTAAAAGTTGCAGTGAATTAAATTCATTAGTCACAAAGTTACATTTTTCCTTTTTATGAGCAATGTTAGATTCATAGGGAAAAATGTTTGTAACCATGGCCAGCCAGAAGAGACTCTTCCTCCCATTTCCCCTGCTTACGTCATACATAAAAAGTCTTTGTATAAGCAAATACGTTAACTGAAGAAGCGATAGAGCTTGTAAATATTGCTTATTTGTTTTTTGACTGCCCTGTAGTTAAAGTAGGTAAAGTAAGTAAATTGTCACTGGAGACGGTGTTAAGCATTTTTTTATTAAATTTGTGTCCACAAGGATGTGCCACACCAAACAATGCAGTGTTGGCACCTTTGGATTCAAATGGAAATAACAACTTGGTTTTGTGGGCATAAGAATGTCCATCTAATAATGCTTTGTGTTTGTGCACAGAATTCAAAAGCAGCTAAAAACCTTCTGGCAATGGCATATCTTTTATGGCCTGATCCAGTGCAGGTACTCCCCACAGAATGACTGTAACCTGAAAATGGCGGCTTTAACAATGCCCTGGAAAGGTGTCCAGCCTCTTTGTTCATTTTTTCCCAATAATTTTGGCATTTTGATTTTTATCTGCATCCAGCTCCTTGGTATTAGTAATCTTGGTTTCTGTGCTGCCATTTTGTCACCTTACAGTTCTTAGTAGCACAGAAATAGGAGAAATAGGAGTTTGAGACTGAGTATTTTGTAATATTTCTGTTTCCTCCTCATACATGAGGAGAAATTTTGAAGGCTCCAGGCTTGAGTCCATAGTGTGACAAATCTTTGATCGTTCAGTTGCTGCTTTGAACATAATTAATGCTCTTAATTGAAGCCACATTAGATTTGGCAGCTGTTTCACCTGCAGATTATAGCTGGTGACCAGGTGACTTTATCAGCCACAACAATAGTGACAGTGTCAGAGGAGACAGAACAACTTTAGTTCCTCAGCTGGATTTCCTCCAGCCCAGGAATGAAGCTCCATGGTGGGGAGGAGAGGAACATCCTGTGTACCTGTGCTGCTGTGCTGAGCTTTCATGGCTGTAAGTGAACACCTCTCAAAAAGATGACACCTACTGCAGTGCCACCTCCTGAAACTCTTGTGTGAAAAGCTGTTAACCACTGAAAGGTTCATGGTTTGGGTTTTGCCATGTCAGAAAGCTGTTGTATCTTTTCTCTGGTAATGTATACTAATGAAGCTGTCAATCTCTTGCAGGTGGGTGTACATGGCATTAGAATAGAATTCATCAACGAGAAAGGATCAAAGCGCACGGCCACCTACTTACCAGAGGTTGCAAAGGAGCAAGGTCATTGTTGCACTTTATTTCATATGATCTGGTGAAGAATTTAAACATACCTATAAATCTGAAATGCAATATTTGACCTTGCACTGATGTCAGATGATGGAGCAGTATTTAATTGTAAGAAGACTTTTATATAAAATGCCAATTATGTGCTTGTGTCAGTCTCCTAGAGGGATTCAGTAAACTGTAGCTGTTTTTTAAGCCAGTCATAAATGCAGCATAGCTATAGGAAAATAAAATGTGGAGGGGTGGTACAGTGCTGTCAGCCAGGCTAACAGTTGTTAAAAGCTGCCAATTTCTGTGTGGCTGCTAGGCTGGGATATAAGGGAGATGCAGAAGCCCTGTTAAGCATTGGAATGGCTGGGCAATTATCTTAACCATGATTTATTCCTGAATTCCTGGTGATCAAATTGTTTTTCAATTAGGTACTTCGTGCTAGTACTCAATTCCTGTTACAAATACTGACTTCCAGGGTTTTTAATGGATGGAAGAAAATTATTTTCAATATGGAAGTACAAAATAATGTTGTCAAAAGTCCCTTTTAATAGAGGCACAGACTTAAGTTTGTGCATTTAAAAAACTAGAACAGATTTTGTTGAATGGTCTTGAGCTGAGCTCTCACTTTGTATTTTTATTTCCAAGTGTTACTGCTGCTTTGATTTTTTTACCTTTTATACATAAGTTTGTCTACAAAGGGTTCAGCTGATATCTTTACTGAGAATTCTTTTAAATTGATAATTCTGTTTCCAGATAGTTTCTTAAAAGTCTAGAGATGTTCCAAACTATTTTTTTTTAATTCAGGAACTGTGGGGGAAATGTGTCTAAATTTCTGAATAGTTTTAGTAGACCGTGAATTGCAGTCTGATTCTTTAAAGTCCCAGAACTACTTTAATTTGTATTTTGTATGTGCCCGAATCAGCTGTGGTTTTTGCAGGTTTTTTAATGTAACGATGTGACTAATTATTGCATCTTTAGGAAATAACATGTCTAACAGCTATTTAAAATATCAGAGTTCTTAAATAAGTAGGAGGTTTGGATAGCATGAAGATTTTATTGAGAACAGTAATGAATCTGTTTTTTTTAATCCATCACTTCTTTCATTATCCAGACACATATTATATATAGCTGTTCTAAAATCAGCCATATCTCCGTAAAGTGAAGTGTTATTTATGAAGAAGTCTGATTTCAAGTTCTCTGTACATGTTCAACTAATAATTTTAAATGTTATATAGAAATTTAGTTTTCCATATTGTCAACCATTTATAATGTCTAAAGTGGCTGTGATACATGATCATACCTGAATGTTTTGGAAAAGTTGTTTTGTATCACACACCCAGTCTAGGACACTTGGGTAGAATGGGTTCACTTTTAATATATTTCAAATATGAGATGAAAAATATATGTTGTTTGTAGAGCGTATGTAATGAAATCTTAAATGTGGTATTTCCTTCAGCTGCTCTGAAGTAGGGAAGAATGTTTTAGTTTATCCCAAATGCCAGCAGAGCCCTTGCACTCTCAACAGCACCACACACTGTACTGTGTTTTTGCAACATCTGTTCCTATTGCTTCATTTCTCACTAATTTGTGCTACTGTAAAATTCAACAGGATGGGACCACATTCAAACGATAGATTCCTTGTTGAGGAAAGGAGGCTACAAAGCTCCGATTACTAATGAATTCAGGAAAACAATAAAGCTAACCAGGTATGCACTGGGATACTACACATAGCCCTGTCGTTGTAATGCTGGGAGGTGTTCCTTCCTGGTAAGTGCTCCTGCGGATGGTAATGGTAAACTCTCCTGGATGTATATCATTCATGATTGCTTTGTTTCCACAAAGGCAGTACAGACTTAGGAGAAGCTTTGCACAGGGATAAGTGGCACTAAGTGAGGCAGCTCTTCAATATCAGGACATGTCAGGGTACCTGCACATTTGGGCTGATTACTCTGCAAGTTCACAGCAGTGTTTTAGCTCTGGCTTCTCACAGGGGATTTTTTGCTGTAGTAGGTGTCCAGGCCTGTGGTCAACAGGTATTACTTGCTCTTGTTAGATTTATTTGGGCAGATGGTGTGTGGCAGGGCTGCTGTTGTATTGTCATGGAGGCCTCTCAGATCACTAATCTGCTGGATCCTCAGAGAAAGCTTTCGGTTATGCCCTGTGGAGTGCAAGTTTCCCTAATCTTAAGGTGTGAGACATGCAAGCCATGCACTGCTTTGACAGCTGGTGTACTAGTGAAACTATGGCAGGGTATTCCAAGGAGTGAGGACAAGAATTTAATATTTTATTTCATACTAGTTTAGTTTGGTTTTGCTAATTTAATACAAAGTATTACTGAAGAATAACACTTAGTGTGTGGCAGCCGAGGTATTTCAGAATTAGCAGCAGATACTCTGCCCATAATGGTGGTGAAGGGTAGAGGAGTCTGTATGAATGTCTATAGGAATGGCTTTAAAGCTATTTATTCATATAAACCTGCAGTGTAAAATGACTGCTGAACTCCAGTTGTTTAGTCATGCATGGAGAAATAAGATTTTTTTAAATCTTAGGTTATAAGGAAGTTTTGACCATTTATCTTCTTCAAGGAGATAAAGACTTTGGGTCTCAATGAGTGTTTGGAATTCTGGATTCTCATAGGAACCTAGCTACTGTGGAGTAGCTGAGTAAGGGAAACATTTTATTCTGAAGGTTAAATTAGGGAGGAAGTATTTAGAAGCCAGCTAAATTTCCAAGTGCAGAACCCAAATCTTCCTTTAATTTATTTCAGCCGTACACTTGGTATCTTATTTTCAAAAACAGTATTCAAAAAGAGCATCTGGAGATAGCTGAGGGCAAGAGTAATAATGCTATAGGTCATTTCTGTATACCTCAGCAAATAAGGAGTATATTTTTCTATTAAAACCAAAATTCTGTATAGCATGTGTTTCTTCCTGCTGCATGATTTTGCTTGGAGCAATGGCATGGAGCACAAAAGAAAAAAACCCAAAAGTTCACCCCCAGTCCCCCCAAAAAACCCTACAAGAAGCCTTATATTTAGTAATGACGTTCACAACAATGAAACTGCTACCAAAATTAATTGCCTGATAAGTTTAATGAGAAATCATAATTTTTTTAATGTTCAGAAAAGGGGGTTTTTGACTGCGTGTTTTACTTGCTTAAAATCTCAGGTACTGCTGGCAGATTAGAGACAGTATTATTAAAATACTAATTGTTTTTCAGCATTAGACAACCTGGTTTATAACCTCATTTTAATAATTTATTGTCATACTTGAAAGTATCTATTGGAGGAGTGAGTAAGGGCTTTTAACTTCTTTTTCAAGACTTCTGAATTGAAGTAAACATCCTGTGTGTAAAGAAAGCTTTAGACTGATCATGAGTCTGCACTCTCTTGAGGTTCACACCCAGCAGTTCTGGCCATGTTTTGAAAGAGAAAGCTAAACAGTAGTGGCACTGAGGGATTCATAGCAGTCAGAGGGGTCTGGAATGCAGAGGGTCAGCAGCTGGGGATTCTCTGCCATCTGCAGAGCTGTGCAGGGGCTGTGCAGCTGCCCCAATCGTGCACAGCCAACTGTTACCTGCAGAGCCCCTCATTGTTTCCGTAGGGTGGGAATTCCATTCACTGGGTGCCACTTACCATCCCCATGGATTCCAGAAGAGCTGCTTCTTTCTCAGCAAGGCCCAGCAGCCACTGGTTCCTTGTATTCCTCATTGTCAGACAATACTGATGCATATGTATTCAGAATATGTGTTGTCAAAACCTGGCTTTTACTTTTAGTTACACAGAGCTTAGCAGTGTTCTTCTGGGAGCATTCATTATTTTTCAACTGACTTGGGAGTCAGGAGAGGTCCTTGTTGAGTGGAAGCTGACAAAGGTTGTTTCATTTGGAAGAAGGAAGACCCTTGTTATTAGCGGCCTGCCGGTAACACTTAAATGCCTGGTAAAATTAGAGGTGCCTCTCTGTAAGGAGTACGTCATACTATAGAGTATGATGAGAGGAAAGTGATCAGAATGGTGAAAGGCCTTAAGGGCAAGATGCAGAAGGAGTAGCTGAGGTCACATGTTTTGTTCAGTTTGGAGAGGGCTGCGAAAGACCTCATTGAGGTTTACAGGTTCCTTGGGGGCGCAGTGAAATGGAGCTGCTTATCTCCTCTTTCAGATGATCAGCAATAGAACATGAGGAAAGGGAATGAAGTTGCCTCAGGGGAAGTTCAGACTGAACATTAGGAAAATATTCTTTACTGAGAAGGTAGTCAGGCACTGGAACAAGTCCAGAGTCGTGGCATCAAGATGCCTGTTGGAGTCCGAATAATGCTTTTTACCATATGGTTTAGTTTTAGGTAGTTGCATGAGGAGTAGGGAGTTGGACTCGGTGTTCCTGATGGGTCCTTTCCAACTGGAGATATTCTGTGATTCTAGTCTAAAAAGAATGTAGCTACATTTAATGTAGCTGGGATAATTTTAAAAGCAGAATTTAGCAGACAGTTGATACTGACTGTTTAAAAACAGCCTAAAAATCTGTAGTGCTTGTTTATGGTTTTTCCTACTAGGTTTTTGTAGAGTTGGCTGAAGAGACAGGATATTCTCTATTCCCTTTGCTTCAACCAACACAGTAGGCAACCATTGTTAACAATTCTGTTTGCTTAAAGTATTTTTTCATAAGCAGTTATGTTGTGATTTCTCATATGATTCAGGAAATGACCCTGACAATTGTGGCAGTTCCCTTGTGCAGCTGAAGTCAGTCTTATTCCCAGCATCAGAAGTACAGAGCTCTTCTCACTAAACAAAGCAGCACTGCAGCATTTCTGGTGCTACTTGCAGCTTCCTGATAACAGTTCCTGAATTGACCTCTCTGCTCTTTGCCAGGTACCGCAGTGAGAAGATGACGATGAGCTACACAGAGTACCTTGCCCATCGTCAGCATCATCACTTCCAGAATGGTATTGGGCACCCCCTTCCAGCATACAACCATTATTCCTGACACTGAGCCGCATGACCAGTCACTGGACCTCTCTGCAGACCTCTTCCCAGGAGACCCTGCCCCTTCTTGGTCTAGCTATCTCTATTACTGTACCATTTTATGATGATACTTTCCATTGCCATGTTGAGGCTTCTTTGTTGGTTCAGCTCATCATGGCAACGGGAGGGAAAACTGTATTACTACAAAGATCCCATACCTTTTTATTACTGATTCACTGCAGATTTTTTTGCAGCATATACCCTTAGTTTTTTAATGAAAATTTAAATTTCTACTTCATTAACATTGAATTAGATCAATCAAGGCTTTCTGTAACTATGGACAGAAGGAAGAGTTTAAGGATTGCAGTTAGGGATGCTTTGCTTAGCAAAAAGGCATTCATGGCTTTTGCATTAATGAGTGTGATTGGGAATGAAACATATCAGATTCAGGTATTGAAGTACTCAATTAATTGCATTTTCATAACATTCTTAATGTCATTGTGTGTACAATATCTCATCTTCACATTAAAGATTCCGTGTAACCCTGTACAGGATCTCCAGATCCAGCAAAAACAGCCAAAACACCAAGGCTGACATACAGAATTTTGGGATGAAGAGAAGCAACTCGTACAGCCAGAGGTGATATTAACATGGCAGCATTTTCAGAATCAAGTGGCATAAATGATAGGGCACAATCCAATCCAGGACCCCTTTGTGTCCCATCCTGTGCTGGGAATCATGGGTAGTCTAGGACTGTCAGGATTAGGTGGGAGAATGCATTTGTAGTGAGACTATGCCTTTCTGATGACCTAAATTAGGAGTAACTCAAATTTGTGTCCTAAAATCAGGTTGGTGAGTAGCAGATGTCATATACGGAAGAAAATGGATTTAGATTTTAGTGCCTTTGACTATAACATAATTATATACTTATACATAAAATTAATTGAAAACATAAACTCCATACATTCTAGCAAACCCTGATGAGACTGCTCTGGCATCAGGGTTTTGGACACTTTTTTTCTCTTTAAAGTGAGATTTATTTTTTTGTTCTTTCATCTGCTCTTGAACTTAGTGAGTTTTATCAAGTAATGAATAGTTGGATCAAGTTAACTTTTGTTTAATAAAAGATAAAAGACTGTTATGAGAGAGCCAGGACAAGTATGCCACAATGTTACATGTTTTCATCTATTGCAGAATAGTACTTGAGAGCTGTAAGTACTGTGTAATAATTCTGATACCGCTCCATATGGTAGAAGAAAGAAAACCGATTGGAACTTTTTCCTTCTGTAAAAATAGGATTTAGTAAAAGGTAGTGCAAGGCCAGTCGATGTCAGGAGCTTACTCCTTCCTCCTGTGCCTGCAGAAGTCCCACTGCTGCCTGTTGCAGCACAGGTCACCTGTTACAGAAAAGACCTTCCTAATCTGTGTGAGTAAACCACAGTAAGCAGAAATTCCTGTTACTTTGAATAATGAATGTTTGTAAATACACAGATATATAAAAATCAAATAGATAAATTGAGTTGTTTAAAAAAAAATTGGATTAACTATAAAAGTTTTTAAATAGTGTTTCAAAGTCAGATAAGTCAGATAAGAATATGCTCATCCCTTATGTGAGGTTAGGTCTGCCACTTAATTTCAACGGAGGTTCTTGTAGAAGGTCTTTGGTATTCCTTCATCCACAGCATTAATGTCCAAATATTACCATTTTCAGTTGTGATGCCTTAATTTTTAAGCAGAGGGCCTGAAATTTCAGGAGCCAAGAGATGCCAGCCAGAAGCTGCAAAAATGACATGTTTATACAGAGGCTATTTTGGATGATACTGTTGTCTTGTTTCAACTTGGGGAACACTTTTCAATGAATTAGTTTTCAAGTGGAAATGTGAACAAGTGGCTACCTGATAGAGTTGTGTTGGTTTTTTTTCTTGCCCTTATAGGGAACCTGAGCACAAACTGAATTATTCTGCTGCGAAAAAAAAGTCATCCAACCCCATCTTTATCAGTCATCTCGTTACAGTTCGCTTGTGCTTCTGCATGAGCTCATTGTTAAAAATTTTTAAAAAAGATCTATTATATATAAAAATATATATGTATTGAAAGGTGCTAATCAACCTCAAGAAGGTCACGTGACTGGTCATGCGGATCTAAAATCATATCAGATTTTTTAAGAAATCTTCGATATATGCAGATGTTATACAGAATTTCTTAGCAGTATAATAATGATATACTGATGCATAAACAATCCTGCAGGATTTTAAGGACAAGGTCAGCAATACTTCCCACCATGGCTTGGGGGAGAAAAGGATAGTTTTGTCTCCTTTTTGTATACAGCATAATGCACAATGCATTTTTGTCTATCTCTTAGTAGCTGTTGGTTAAAAATATAGTTCAAGGGTGTTACACAAACTGTAAAGGTGTGCTTTCAAACTGAGCTCATGCCAGACCCTTCTGGACCAGTTTTGTGTCATTAATTAAAAAACTGTTATAGAGTCTGTGGTCAATCAGATTGTATGATTTTTATTTTTTTAAGATTGGAATAATCAGTCTACCTACAGTGTTTCTAGGGCACCTACCTCCTCAGCACATTGTGCTGAACTGCTGCAGATTGTTTCTCTGTAATTGTGGGATTCTTTGTACCAAACGTGCAGCTCACTGTGACATGCACTGGCACAGAATAGGTCTGTTTGCTTAAGCTGATCAGCAATTGCTCTCACCTGTCATTCTCTCATAGTTACATTTAGTAACTTTTAGCTTTATTGTTGGAGTTAGCTGCAGATTTGTTTTTCATTTGGAGTACTTTATAGAAATTCAGGTACAACCAAGTAGCTTATTTCACTGTTAAGTTGAAATGCTGATTTTTTTTTTATGAGCACTACTCAGTTTGCCTTATTCCATTGAAGAGATTGTTGACTTTTTTTTTTTTCATTCTCTTGCCTAATGTTCCTAAAAACTCTGTTCTGTAAACTGAGTTACACAGCCAAACCATAGACTTGACACGAAGCTGTTACTTGGTGATGCTTCAAGTGTCCTTCCTGCTGCCATCCCAGTGGATGCTGCTCCGGTAGGGGTGGACACTTCTGTCCTGACCTCAGCCCCACTCTGGAAGCAAGGTGGGCACAGCCCTGGCACACCTGGAATTTGTATATGGACCTCTACTTGTCTTCAACTGTGCGGGTTTTTGAAATTGTTGTCTGGAGTAGGTTACATCTCTTATGTGTGTTAGATCAAACCAAAGAAGCCTCCAGCCATGCCCAAATGCTGCTCCTAAAGCCTGCCTTCCAGTCCTTACAAAATCCCTGCAGGATGTGTTAACTTTTTTATTTTTGTACAGTTTCTAACTGATTTTTGCTAGTGATGTTAATTGAATTAAGTTTATTTGGGGAGTCTGAGTATCTCCTCCATTTAAATAAACTGGTGACTTTCATTTTATGTCAAAAAAAAAAAAAAAAGTTAAAAAAAAAGAGAAACCCAAAGTGTGCCTCTCAGATTTAAGGGTTTCTGGTTACATTTATTCTTAAGACCAGCAATGATTCTTTATATACAAAGATGTTTTCCTCCTTTTTTATTACTGTTAAAAGAAAAAAATAAAAAAGAAAAACCTCTTTTTTTGCTCTGAACTCAATAATTGCGCTGGTACATAAACGCACTGAGAAAACAAACTTTTGTTTGAAACTTTTGTAACAACTTATGACTGTTTTTGTACATCAAAGTTGATTCTTTTCAAGATATTTGGATCTAGTTTCTAAGTTATTTTAGTGTTTTATATGTTACAAGAAAAAAAAACAGCTTACTTTAAATTGTTCACCAGGATCTTGAGTTCTTTTCAATACCATGGTGACACACAGTGGGCTTAGAGCTACCTGGAGTAGCTTGTAAGGCCTCAGTCTTTTCCTTCAGTTGATTACAGTAATATCACAGATTACCTGAACTCCCTTCTTTCGTAACTAGATCCTTCTTCCTTCCACATTTAATTGCTGTTAGTGTGAAGAAACTGTTGAAATGGGCATTTTAATATAAATATGGCTTAAAAAGAGAAAAATGAGGAAAAAAATGCTAGAAGGTTAACTGTGGGTCTGTGAGATATGGCTGTGGAAAGATATATTGTAGTAGTTTTAACACTATTGTTATTACACCTTTTAAATCATATACCCAATAAAATAAGGAAAAATAATCACCATTTCTTTTTATGTTTCTCTGCTTAATTGTGTGGCTTGGTCAATGTTTTTATTGAAGCATTTGTGTTAATTGAAGGCTAATGCTGTGTTAGAAATATTTTCCTGTCTTTTCCTTTTGTCTACTGTAGGAACAAACTGGGACAGGTACATGCAGCTTTCACTAAACACTCCCAGTGAAATCACCATTTATATCAGCTACATCAGTTATTTATCTCAGTATATTTATCAGTATTTCTATCAATTGCCTGTTCAGTTTTATACTTCTTATGTCTAACTTTACACGTGGAATTCTGTCCAGGCCTGAGCTCCCTCCTGTGAGAGGCAGAAGTGGTTTCAATCTTTTGAAGCAGAACTTCTTTGCAGAACCTATTATACTGGTGTCAGCAACATAGAAAGTGGTACCCTTAGAGGCAGGTTGTTCAAGGGAACATTGTGCCAACATGTACTGAAGAATCTCTGTCAAAGCAACAGTACAGTTGAGGCCAAAATTGAGTTGGAGAACTCAGTAGAAAGTATCTCTCAGTGCACCAAGAATTTGGCTGAGTCTGAGTTAAAAGGAGCATATTTCCTCTGTAGGGTAAGTCCTGAGACAAAGCATTCCATCTCCCTGGACTGAGCTCCAAGTTTAGAAGGGCTTTGCCTCATGCTCTATTAATAACTCTGCTGGCTGTAGATGCAAAGTCTTTGAAAGCAGAGCAACAGAATCCATGTAAACTTTGGATGTTGAAGTCTGATGCAGCCATTACTTCACTTGCTCTGAAGCTTTGATTTAGGAGACTTAACAAACATCTGAAAGGAAACCTGCCTTCAGTATTAACATAGATACTAAACCAGTGCTGGAAGCTGGTTCACAGATTTGGTATCATTCGTCTGAACTTTGCAAAACCTACACTAAACTTAATCTAATACCCTGAGGCAGTTGAAGGGCAGAGTTAGTTACTACTTCCTACAATGAGTTTCCATTCTTCTTGCTGCTTTAGCCAGCTATCCAATCCCCATGCTGTAAAAATCAAATCAAGCCAGTAGCATTAAGGGTGTTTCAGATGTATAAACTTGCTTTTTCTTACGTATTTGTTGGTATTAAACAATAAAGGGCTGATTTCTAATTAGTTATAGAGAGCTGCTGACAATAATCAGCAGTGCCTGCAATGGGAAATTGCTTGCTTGGTTCAGCACAGGCTACCATACAGCACTTTACATTGGATTTCTACTTAAGCTGTTTCATCAGTCTTTATACTCTTCCAGAGAAATTAAACTGGAAAATTGATTCTTTTCCCCAGCCACATGAAAAATCGAATCCTCTGCAATGGATATATAATAATACAAGGTGGGTACATCCAGTATTTTCCTTTCTCCAAGAACAGTATTTGCCAAGAACTGCACACAAGGCAATAGCCTGCTTGTCTGAGATGTACTGGGTCACAAAAACACATTTAACTAGGCTGCAATCATGTTTATTACAGCCAGAAGCATTTGCAAAGTGCATTAAAACTTTTCCATTCTGTGGTGGGGGGGGTGAGTGCAGTCCTGCAGCTGCTACAGCAGCTTTCTGAACAAAGGTGTGGGCTGAAAACTTCTGTGCATGTTCTACCATGTTCTGCTAAAGTGCTGTGAAATGGGAACTACAGGACATTGCCCAAGCTGGGGTAGGAACAGTGAGGAAGTGTGGAGAAACATCCTTGTATTGTAACAGTTCGCTGAGCTCTACACCTGAAAGACAAGGGCAGGTCCTATTTAAACAGCAATTAAAGGATTTATACCCCGCAGTGAGCTCTGCCAGTAAACTGCTGTTAACTGACAGGTAACAGGCACAAATCAGACTGAACTGCTTAAAATTCCAGAAATCTCAGTACCCACTGTTCTCCCAGGAATGGCTGTGTGAAAGGTAGACAACACAACATCAGGCTGTACAGACTGTTTCAGACAGGAGCCTTCATCTTATCTGATTTATAAAGAGATAATATTACATGCCTGTGTGGTTCTTACCTAGTTCTAAAAAGTCCTAAGCAAGACAGACTCAGACCTGGCACAATTAAAATTATAACAAAACTATCCAGTAAAATGCATTTATTTGTTTTAATGACAAGGTTTAACAACTATTTGTCCAATGATCTGGACTTAGGGCACAACAACAAAAAAGCCTGCCAGAGCAAAATACAAAAACAAGTACACAAATTACCCCTTGTTTGTAAATGTTACCTCATAACCAAAGTTTAGCACATTAAAAAGTTTACAAGATTTATAACACTCTTACAGATTATAACTAACAGCTTATGTGGCAGTTGAGCCTATCCACATCCGTCCTTGCCCTTGCCAACCCATTCATGTCCCTGCCATTGCTGGGACTAGAGCATGGGGTAAGCAGCCCTGCAGGTTCCTCCAGCCCCGGGACAGCATGGTCGGGGAGAGCGGGGTGTGCTCACTGCTCTGCCTAATGTGTCCTCTGCAGCATTGGAATAATGACTCAGGAAATGCATAAATAGTTTTTAAAAGTACAAAACTGATCCTGAAGAAAAATAAAATTATTTATAAACCAGCTTGGCTTTGACTAAGTTACACCAACAGCTGCAAGAGAGATTTACAGCAATATCACTTGGATCTCAAAAATCAACTCATTTGTTATGAATCCTGTCACTTTAGAACTGAAAACACCAAAGCTGACCTGTCTGCCTGCAGGAACTTCCCACCAGGGCTGACATACACTTTCTTCTTGGGTTTTGGCTTTTTCAGAGCTTTGTTAACTTGTTGATGAATTTGATTCCTAATCCCCCTAGAGTGAAACAATTGCAACACTGAAGAAAACACAACTCTATTTTCCGTTAGCTTTGGATGCATAAATCCATATGCAAGACTTAGACATAAAAGTACAGTCAGTTAACAGATGTAAATAGCCATTTCTGAAAAATACAATTGAACGTTATAAAATTATCTCAACTATACAGAAATATCACAACTCTGTGGCCAGAAACAGAAACCTACAATTGGGTTTCCTGAGGTCTGACCTCACAGTCTGACTGGACTGCAAATGGACTGATGGTTCCTGTTTCCCAGGCTCACCAAGGCAGCAGCTGCTCAAGCACACATAAGCTTCACTTATGGGGAACATCTTTGAACTAAGAAGCTGAACCAAAACCAGCTCCAGGTGCATGTTCATAGACTGGCATTTCATCAATTTGTAAACACATGGGCAAGAGCTATTCATCTGCACCTTTCAAAAGAAACAAGATGCAAATTCACCTTAGGTGCTTAAAAGAAGTTATTGAAGAAATAGATCCAACTCAGACACTGTACAGTGTCTGAATCCCTGGAAAAATTGCACTGCAGGCATCCTGGACAGCTGAAGCCATGGCACAAGGTGGTGAGGGCAGAAAAGTTACTGGTTTACCTCTGTTTTGTCAGGGCTACTTACCATGAACAAACCCATCAGTAAACAGGTTTATTATAGCTAATAATGCTTCATTCATGGCTACTCTTGGTGGGAAATGCAGCCAGTGGTAGCTGGAGTAATGAGTTTGCTTAACTCCTTGTTTCTTTTGAAATGCCTACAATACTAACACTTGGAGGGCTCTGTTCAGACCCCTTAGCCATACCAGCATCTCTGAAGGCCAGGCAGTGGCACTGCACAAGAACTTTCTTAGTATTCTGGACAGCAAGTGAAGCCACTCTGGGGGGAGATTTTACACTCTGCTTCAGCTGCTGCTGCTGCTAGGAACAGTGGGTCTGGCTGTGCAGCCCTACTCCTGCTCTGCCCCACAGCTACTACCACTGCTGCTGAAATTCCCAGTGCCATGACATATTTGGGCACATTCGACCACGAGGCCCAGGACAACCCTTTCAATTGTGCATTGCACTGCAGCACTGTAAAATCTCATCATCAGGTACTGGGCAACAGCTTCAAGATGTTTTGACATGGACTGAGTGTGTAACGCCCCAGGAGAGAATGCAATCGCCTCCCAAGAATAGCAGTAGAGTTTTGTGCTTTCATTTTCAGCATAAATCAACCAAAGAAATCTCTATAGTGTAACTGCCTATAAAATAATCTCTATAGCAGTTATTTGTTGCTTTTCCTGGCAGAGGCCGATTTTTCTTTTCTGTGAATGGTTTAAGTACTCTGCTTTCCCATTTCCAAGCTCTGGCTAATGCATATTCCCAGCAGATACCAGAGATAGGTGAGTAATGAAGGATGTGAAGTTCCACAACAGTTGCTTCAAAAGTTTTTTCCATTTCTGCTCCCATTCTGACCTGTCCTTCCCCTTCTGTGGAGCCTGTCTCAGCTACACTTAAGCGGTTTTGAGTGGTGGGTCACCATATATCAACATGAACTTCTAAAAGCTTTCAAAGAAGGGCATGAGGAAGGAGGAAATTATTTTAAGTTTTGGGCCTGTCACAGGAAAGACACTGAGGCTCTGGAGCACATCCAAAGTAAAGTATTAAAGCTGGGGAAGGGTCTGGAGCACACATCAAAGGAATGGCTGAGAGTGTTTAGCCTGGGGAAAAGGAGGCTCAGGGTGGACCTTGTCACTGCAACTGTCTGACTGAGGGAGTCAGCCTCTTCTCCCAGGAAATAAGCAACATGACAAGAGGAAACAGCTTCAAGTGGCACCTTTAAATTGGACGCTAGGAAAAATTTCTTCATCAGAAGGGTTATCAAGCCTTGAACAGGCTGCCCAGGGAAGTGGTGGAGTCACCAACCCTGGAGGGATTTAAAAGACATGCAGGTGTGGCACTTGGGCATGAGGGTTAGTGGTGGGCTTAGCAGTACTGGGTTAATGCTTGGCTTTATGAACTCAGGTTTTCTCCAACCTAAATGATTCTGTACTAACTCAACCAGCCTCACTAATACTGCACAACAAAGAAGCAACAGCTTATGTTAAAAATGTGAAGGTTGCACTGCCTGCGTTCCCATCTGACTCCAGCTGCACCATTTGATTCCTTCACTGCAGCTCCAATACTTCTAAAATCCTTACCGAGTGCACTAGTTGGTACTTCTCTACTTTTTGCCTTGTTCAGTGAGACATTTTTACAGCTTAAATTGATATGAAAGATTCAACAAGCTCTAGAACGTGCCCACATAAGGTTTAGGACATAAGGACAGTACGAATGCCCCACGGGCTCTGATGAGCGGCTCCATCAGCAAATTCCATGTGGTGAAATTACACCTTGAATTTCTGTGTGACTCAAAAACAACTGGAGCAGCATAAGAGGGAAAAGCACAGGTGGGCCCAATAACCAGCAGCAAGGGAGGGAGGGCAGGGGCAACTACTCCCAGCAGTTCTGCACCAGGAATCCCTTTCCACTGCCCAGGGGTGGCCTTGTCAGGTCTGTTCACATTCCTGCTACTGCATTTTAAGTCAGCCAGAAGAGCTTGCAAATTCTGCTTTCCAAGCAAAGAGCCTGCACTGAGAGGCACCTGAGCTCATTTAAATGCTCCTGCAGTTTTAATTGACCAGAGGCAGTCAATGGTGGCAAACAGCAGCTGCTTTATACTTGTTTGGAATGCCCTGAAGCAGATGATTACAGATAGGAAATGCTATAATTTAAAAAATTAAAAAAGAAAAGGCTCCTACTTAGAGAAGTATTTCCAGTAACTACAATATCCTGATGGGAGAGAAAAAGGGAAGATGCCTTTTAAAAATGGCAATTTTTTAAAAAAAGAACCAAAAACCGTAAGTTAAGCAAATAAAACAAATAATAATGCTAGATAGTATTTGCAAAATTTGTCTAAAGTCCTTCTATTGTAATAGTAACACCAGCTGTACATGCCCGAGAGATAGTTTAGGTACATGCTGCATGTTCTCAAGTTGTGAGCATACAGTATATTTATATATACATATACACATACAGCAAGACATGGAAGAAAGCCAGAAACCAGTTTGTAAATCAGAATGTGGGACAATGTATATCTGATTGAGGTGTACCTTTTTTTATGATGTGGAGTAAAAATGCTTGAATAGTTTGTTCCCTCAACAATGAATTTTTTTTTCTTTTTTAAGGAAAGAAAAAAAAAGTCAACTTACTTTTGCTTCCTGAGGTGTAAGCCTCTGTGCCTTTACTTCAGCACATACCTTCAGGTGATCTAGCTGGAGGAGGTATGATGGTCTTGGTTTATCTTGCAAGTCATAGCTTTGACAACACAATGAATCTATAAATTGCCACAAAATTCTGTATAACAAAAACCTGCAGCCCTGAAACACAACAGTCTGCATAACGGACACAATTCTGGAAAAACACAGTCAGGATTTCTCATCTTTCTGCCCAATACTTTCTCCTGCAAAATTTGAGTAGGTACACACAGTTGATCATTCTGTCCATCTACATCCTGGTTCTCCAAAAGACATGTTGATGGGTCATGCTGCTAAACTGGAACATGTTCTTTGCACTAGAGACCTACACTGATTTGACATTCCTTTTTGTACCTGTATTTTAAAATCGGTACATGTGATAGAGCTGTAGGGGGGGAACAGAATTTCATTTGGTTTCTTCACCAACCAGTCTGGTCTCAGTGAGGGTCAGTATAGACAGAGCAGGAATGCTTCAAAATCTACTAAGTATAAAAAAGCCTTGATATTGACATTGGACTTTGTATCTCCACTCCTTCTCCAGTCTAAGATAAGTGAAAAAACACTTTTTGTTGGAAGTCAGTACAGAACAGTGGATGCAATATCTTATTATGTCCTATACATAACATGGTCTTTTGAAATTATTTCAACGTTCTTTTTTTTCCCCTCACCAAAATAAAAACATCTCCAAAACATAATGATGGGACTTCACTAGATAGGTACTTATCCACTGTAGCTTAGAAATTAAGTAGTTGATTAATTTTTTCTTTTTTTTAATGAGTTATTGTTCCCCAACATTTTCAACCAGCTTAAAGAAAATACAGTAGAACCTCACTGTTTTGCACTTCTGACTGGGAGATTATGTATGCACAGTTTCCTGTGACCGTTTTGGAACATTCAAGCTTTAAGAATGAAGCAGTTCAGCATGTTGATTCACATCAGTGGAGTGCTACAATTCAGCATTATTTCCTATCCTAGAAGTTTAATATTCTTTAATGGAAAATGAATCAAAACGAGGTAGCACTGCCACTCTCTTTGCTCAAATGTGCACAAGTCCTGGCCTAATTTTAAATGGTGGCTTAGCAAGAGTCTACTATAATCTATACAAAATGTATAAAACACAAACTTTCCCCAGAATAAGGCCACGAATTTTGCCATTGGCAATAGGCAGTGAGAAACAGCAGGTAAAAAAAACCCCTCACTTCATGACAGAGTTGTTTCTGAGGCAAAAAAATGGGGGAAGACGTATAAAGCCATTGTCCTCTCATCCCCTCTCTGTTTTCCAGTGTATCTCTGCTTCCTGTATTAACTACTCTGTGGGGAGAAATTTCAGTCTATTTTTTTAGCTGGGAGTCTAAGTAAGTCCATGCTCCATTTGAAGATGGGGACAGCACTCTGAAACAGCAGGATTATGAGCTTCCCATGAGTCATTGTCATGACAGTCTGATGTCCAGATGCCCAGATTCGGTACCAGGGCCCATAAAAAGGATCTGAGATGGCTGGGCACAACATGTTGTTCAAATTCACTTCTGTAACCTGAGGAAGCAACAAAAAATTTATCAATTACCAATATTTTTATCTTGCACTGATTCACCTAAAAACAGTGAAAATTTAGAGAATTACCATAAAAATAAAAAATGTTCAGGTGACACACATTTGCTCAACACAAGAAGGGCAGCTTTCAGAAAAAAAAAACAGATACAAATTTAATAAATGGATTTATGCAGGTACATAACCAATCTATTAAATACTTCACCAGTATTTGCAAGATAGAATATACAAATGATCATTAGAACATGCAATTTGCATACTAGTAGCCTTAACAAAAATTTGCATGCAAGTAGTCTTACCCATGTAGACCTGGACACTCAAACTACTCAGTGTTTTTACTCTGAATGTACTTGCAAACTATCCATTTATTAACCTGGGTTTACTTACCAATCCCAGGATCTGCAAGATGCTAAAATGATACACAAACATAAACCCCGTGGATAAAAGAGCCCACCAGAAATTGCAGAGCGGTTCAGGGGTGTAGACACCTTGAAAAGAAAGGAATACATTAATGTTCAGCTGCACTGCTGCACCCATCACACTCTCAATGAATAATCCTCTCTCTCCTGCTCTCTGGATGTCAAGACACCTGGCTTGAGCAGATAACTTCCTCAATATCATTATAGTAATTAATATTTGAGAGCTTTATTTCTTACTTGAAGCATCCTGATCAGCTTCTTCCCTCCTTCTTGTCCAGCAGTGAAATGTATAATATGTTACTTTGCTAAATTTGTCTATTTTTTACCAACATCAATGATTTTTACTTCATTCTTCCTTCTACCACAGAAGTAATAAATGCAATAATGGTGGACAATGAATCTTCTAAAAATCATGTTATTTATACTTAAACACCTGCTTCTTGCAGGGATTATTATTTCATCATGCACAGAACTGATTTAGGCAGCATCAGATCCTGTACAACCTATATTAGAGCACAGCTTAATTGCAATTTCCTAATTTTATGGTTGTTTAACAATTATTAAAAAGGAACTTGCACCAAATAATGCCAAGGAACAGAAAACCTGTATCAGATGGTCAATCCATTACTGTGCTTTTAAATTAAAGCTGCTGTGGAGATATTTTCAGATACGCACTACAAACAGTTTTATAATCAGTAAATATCACAGATACTGTAAAATACTTTTTCCCTCCAAATGAAGTAGCAGATACATTATTCCAGCCTTCCTCCACCCTCTCAAAACCAGGTTTTACTAACAAAACACAATGTTCCCTGATCTAGAATGTACCAATGAAATCAGATTTAATAAAATTACTCATAGATACAAGACTATCTTGGGAATTAAATATTAAAATTTCATATGGTAAGAACAAAACCAGTTTAAAGAATTTTCTAGATTCTTACTAGCAGACATGAAAATTGTACTGTAAGGTATGTGAAAAAATATTATTTTCCTTATGACTTTAATAACTTAGCCTCAGAACACAAAAGAAAGATGCACAATGTCATGTTGTTTGGCTGCTCTAAGAGTTTCAGAGAATTAAAAAAATCCACTGGCAATTTTTATATGCTCTCTGATCCATTAGATATTATTAAATACTGGAACATGTATCCAATACTCAAAGGACAGCATAGAGCACAGAGTGCAATATTGATACTTGCCTTGGCTAGCCAGCACACTCAGTAATTACCAGGAAGTAATTAAAGACTTCAGCATACACTGTACAAGGCTACTGGGAACTTAAATAACTCCACATGCAGAGTAGCTACCACAGCACCCATCACACCATAGCTGCTATGAAAATGCTGTGTATGGAATCTTGTGGAGATAAATACAAGTAACTGCTGTGACCACATCACTGTTTAATGCTGCATCCCAGCTCAGGTTTAAGATCTCTAGAGCAATGCTTCCTCAAGCTCTGTGACCCTTTCAGAATTATTTTCTGTATAGCTTCCTTCCATAATTTGTACCCATCATGCCAGTTCAAATAGATTTTGCAGTAGCTACCTGAAATAAGTTCAATTAAATAGCATTTTGTGAATGCTATAGATTCAAAATCACCTACACGCTGTTGTCTAAACCTACACATCCACACAGTATCCACTCCCAAGAACACAAGTGCTGTGCTGCTGTTTGCACAGGGTAGGACTCTGTGTGTGTGTGTGTTTGAGTGCCAGCAGCATATCTGCACCCCACGCACCCCTCCTGGTTCTAATGAGGAACTGGCAGCAGTGTCATTACTCCAGGTACCTCTGCACACCATGATTCAGTGAGCAAGCTGGGACTTGGGGGAGCCTGTGATAAATTTGGGCACAGGAGCTACTTGGAAAGCACAGGGCAACTTTTTTCTTAATGCAGTGGGAAGGTGAAGGCCAGAAGTGTCTAAATAGCTAGTAAAACCAAAGGTAAAAGTGAACTCTCCAGGAATCACTAAGTTCTGCAGGTAAAGGGAAAAAATTCCCAACAGTCAGTAATTATTGGGATGCACTTGGCAAGTGTGAGCTAAGAGCTGGCATCCTGTTTAGAAAACGGTAGAGAAGTCTTGACTTTGATAGCAATGATAGTAATTTAACTCCATGGCCTGAAAACATCAGATAGGTGATACCACCTTGAATATGCTTTTTCATTAAAGAGAGGAGAAGAAGAAGAGGAATGAGCCTTGGTGTCAGAGTGGAGGAGATCATATCTCTATTTTTGGCTGCACCAACTTAAGCTGACCTGGTCAAGCCTTGCAGAAACTCTTTGTGCTCCCTCTGCTATAAAGAAAACACTGCTTGACTTGCAAAATTTATTTATATTGTCCATGCAGTTTTAGGTGCATATTTAACCTAAATACAAAACACAACATTAAATTTAAATAAGGTATCAAAGCAGCTCCCAGGAACTGGCTGAGCAGTGCTAAACCAAATTAGGTTTCTGTTGGCAGTTGCCTGTGTTATTTCAAAAGTATCTGGCAAAGCCTGGTAAGAGTCTAAAGGGGTGAGCACTCAGGAAAGCTAAAATATAGACACCTCTGTATTCAGGTGACTTACAGTACAGGTAGGGTATAAATACTAATATAGGCAAGACCTGTAGACCCGAGCTACAAAATGAGACTGGAGGGAGACAACAGTCATTAAAAGACTAAGAAAATTGCACAACACAAATAACAACACAGATCCATGGCACAATTTGGCTTTGAACCTAGGCTTCTCATGTCCAGCTTCAGTCTAATCAGGGAATGGTATTTCAGAGGTCCCTTAGCAGAGTTGTTCAGATTCTCCCAGCAAGGAATTGCACTCTGCTACATCCTCGCTCTGTTGCAAAATTTTAAAAAAATATATTAGCAACTTTCGCTCTCTACAGATTTTTGGTCTTGCTTTGTACTAAAGATATCTATCCTTATTAGACTGCAATCCTGAAAATAATGGTGTGATTTTCAGCAGTAGCACTATTTGGACATCAAAGGACAAAAAGGAAACACCGATCTCCAAACAAAAACATTTTGGAGCACTCTAGATTCCACAGTGTGCTTTGGGAAGCTAATTTTAAATTCATACCTGGGATATTTTCTGCACATTTCTCATTAAATAAATATCCACTATAGATTTTATTACTTTTGAGCCCTGCTATTCAGCAGATTGCTGTTTAATGGAGCAGTGTGGTCTATTTTCCATAGTACGGTCTGTTAAAAAAAAAAACCACAAACAGGAAAACTGAGAGCCAGCTGATTGGTTGTTTGAAGGGCCTGTGGTGGCTTTGGCAAAAGCTACTTGCATAGGAAATCAATTTCAATATGTGTGAGCAGAAAATTTTACTCCCTATTTATAAAGGCTCATGGGCAGTTCTTATACATTAAGCACTTACAGAAATTTAATCCAAGTGCCAGTCTGACACTGATCTCATTCTCAAAAACACGCTCAAGACAGCTGAGATCATTCCAAGCTGGGGCCATCTAGGTAGGCTGCATGTTTGCTCCTGTGTTGAAACAGCATGGCAGAGGATACCTCAATTTAAATTAAACTTCATTACTTCAGCAGCATTGATACAAATTATTCCATAAAGACTGAAGAGTTTGGGGTTCTTCATCTGTTTCTAAACAAGATTTTGTTGACCCTGAATATGTCAAGTTGTTCGTTCTGCCATCTAGGAAATGGAAGCATGGCTTTAAAAAACTAAAGATCAACAAAGAGATGCCATTTAAAAAATAATGCTCCTTCCCCACAATTTGCTAGTTCATATGTTTTTATGAACTATTATTTTTATTTAAAATTCTCAATATACAAGCTTCTGAAAATTTGAACACAACTTAATAGAAAGTGAAAACATAATGCAGGATAAAATTACTCTCTGTTTGAACTGGATAATTAGAATCTAAATATAGTAAAAATTTTTAATTTAGTAGGGTTTAAAATAATCTCTTTAGTGTCTTGCTTTCATTCCCATTACTTTTGGTAGAGCTTTATGACTTTTCCAGTGCTGCACACTCTCATTCGTTGTCTTGCAATTACAAGCAGACCTGCTTAATCCAAAACTCAGAGCAACTATTACAATACTCTCATTTTCAAGCTTACAAAAATGTGAAGGCAAATTTATTTCCCTTTTATTTCTCTTGATTAGAGGGTTAATTCCAGTTGAGTGGCCTATTAAGCTAGCCTAGAGATAAAACTTCCTTTGCAGGGGAAAACAGGAAAAAAATGTTTTCAAGAGGATGATCCTGAAATCCATGTTTCCAGCTGTTTTGACTCCATGTGTAGGTTTCAAAATAGTATCCTATGCCAGGAGGTTTCTGTTTCCCCTCAGTGCCAGCTACTCTCATCAGAACCAGCTCAGACAGAGCTCTTACAGTACTTGCTTCTCTCAGGAATCATTTTTTATATTCCATAAAGCAGTAGGAGTAGCTCTTCCTCTACCTTCATATAGTAGCAGCTCTTCCAGATACTGGCACCTGCCCTTCTAAACTTCTCCATCTCCTGGAGAGATACTTAATTTTTCAAACTAACTGTAACTGCCCAGTGCATAAAACTCAGAGGGTCACAGGACAGAGACACATCCCCTCCTCTTCCTCTTAAATCATCAAACAAGATTATCCTTGAATATTCAAGCTACAAGAGAGGCTGCAGCCTGATCCTGCAGCCAGAGTAACAGCACACAGAGCTACCCTGCTGCTCAAGGTGCCATGGCACAATCACAGCTCAACAGCAAACCACACTTTTATGTCTAATACATGGCATTCAGCAGGTAGAGACATGTGGAATAGCAACATGGAATTGCTAGAAGCAGAGCAGGGAAATAACACACAAGAGTCAACAGGTCTCTAAGTAATTCCGTTTCAGCAAAAGAGCTGTATCACACATTATCAAGTATTTCAATGAAGATTGAAATGGACTAGATTTATGACTACCTAAGTATATCTAAATATAAAGTGATATTTCTCCTGCATTACTACTAAAGGTGTGTAATAAAGACTGCTTGGTAACCCCTTTAAAAAGCTAAGGAAAAAATTAGCTAAATATAGGTAAGTGTCACAAAGTGGGAAAGTGGTTGACATAGAGTGCAACAGCTAAAAAAAGGGTTTTTAAATATGGCAATCCCCCACTCCAGCCAGAAAGTCCTAACATCCAATGGAAAACACAAGTTTAGTGTTTTAATTGCACTTTCCTAATTTACAACCAGAGGAAAAATCATCCTTTCATCTGCACTTGGTATCTGTGTGCTGCATCTTCCAACAAGTCCAGGTGGTCCTGCTCTGAGGGAGCTGCCTGTACTGGGCTGTTTCTGCCCAGCTGCTGAGCACACCAGAGGCATTCTCCGTGAGAAGGCAAAAAAGGAAAATAAAATCAACAACTTCAACGGACTGTGTGATAATGCCACAGAGCTTCTATTCTGACGCCACTTTTGAAGACACTTAGACCAACAAAGAAAAGGGCTTTAGGACTTGAGTCAGACCCTGGCTCTTCATTGCTTATAAAGATAGCACTTGCCTAAGGAGAAAATTCTGCTTCTATTCCCTGCAAACAGCTCATTAATTTAGCGGCAAATCGGCTCTTAAGACACACGGGGCCAACCCACAGGGCTGCTCAGCACTCGGACCGCCATTACTGCACGGTCCGGCTCACGAAGGCAACTTCCTGCGTCCACCCCGCACATAAACCCCGGAGCTTCCCTCCCCGCGCGGCCCCCCGGAAGGAGCCGGACAGAGCCCCACCTGCCGGCCGCGCCCCGCGGCGCAGCCCCAGTGACACCAGACCCGAGCCAAGCGCGGGCCTTCCCCGCAGCGGCAGGACAGCATCGCTCCCTGCAGCTACAGAATCCTAAACACCTCAATGCAAACAGCCTTTTCTACCTACTGGAGTTGCTAACTCAAATAAATAAGACTAGAGATATCAAAACACAGGGCAGATCATCTCCTGAGGTGTGCTTCTAGGGAGCTGCTACAAATTCACCCTTATTTCAATCTATGGTGGAATAATGTAATTTAGAATATCATTTGATCACTGCATTAAGGAAATAACAATTCCACCTTGATTAAATTTTAATATGAATGGATGTTCTGAAATATGGTGTACACCTGATCTTGTCAAATCCATTGGACAACCTGACCAAACAAATTGAAGACAGTCAGAGTCATCATCATCAGTCTCTAAAGCTGATGTTGATAAAGCCCCCACACTTACAGGGTCAGGAGGGACATGAAGGTTGCCAGTGCAGCATGACCAGTCTGCACCACTGTAATAAATAGCAGGAAAAGACGAAAAATAAAGTATTACAGGCCTTGCTTATTGTCACCAGTTTCCTTTCAAAGAGGAAACACTTCAGCAAGGAGTTGGATGTGTGTGCATGGCTAGTACAATACTTGATTAAGGTACTGCAAGCAAACTTGAGGGTGCAGTTCTCTATAGCCTGAGCATCAAATCCACTCTGCTTCTGGTGTTCTGCTCACCCTATCTTTGAGAAACATTTGGATCCTATCAAGGTCACTGGTAATAAAGGCAGATTCCAAAAAAAACTGAAGTAGTACATTTTTCCAAATAAAAGCCATTCCTTTTCATTTTTTTCAATTTTCTACCCTTCAATTACTTCTCTTAGTCATGATCCACAGATTCACTGATGGAAATTTCTATTTATAATACTGAAATCAAGCTGCATGCTGATCAAGGTCAATGATGAAAAAGCAATTTTCACAAGATACAGAACTCAGGACAAAGGCCTGTGTGATCTACTCAGAAAGTACTTAAACAGAGGTAGTAGTGAAACGACAATATGAACAAATATTTTTAGGTTGCATAATTTTTCCATCAAAAATGATACATTAGGTCACCTGTGGCAGGGGTTCATCGTGTTTTGTTAATTACAACTAGTCAGGTGATGTGAGCCAAGTACATAAGAAATGGAGCAGTTATAACAGCCCAGAGCAATCTCAATTGACAGGTTTAGCCAATGAAGTTCTTTTAGCAATTTTACTGCCCTTACATCAACTTTAGATGGCAGCAAATACCTGTATATTAATACAAGGCAGGCATTCAGAATACTAAATCAGGGTGACAACTGTCTGACATCAAACCCTTCAAACTGCAAATCCAGTTCTTGTCAGTCCCAGGTCTTGAAGAACCCTCAGAACCTCTACATCAAAATAATCAAAAAGCCAAACCAAACCATCAAACAATCAAAACTTAAAAGAACACATCAAGCATCATACAAGACCAAGCCTTTTTAAAGCAAAGGACATACACGTCTTAAAGTGACCTCAGATGGGAACTCCAAGGCCACCAAATGATTTATGACTTCACAACAGCTTTGTCATTACCTACAGTTCCCTCCACAGCTGCTTATGTTTTCTGCTCCCTGCTCCTCACCCTCCTCCTGCAAAAATTATGAGTTTGTATAACTCCTACAACTACCCTGCACTTC
This sequence comes from Toxostoma redivivum, assembly GCA_013397375.1. NCBI lineage: Eukaryota > Metazoa > Chordata > Aves > Passeriformes > Mimidae > Toxostoma > Toxostoma redivivum. The sequence goes on from VXBI01011149.1 coordinate 130,585, forward strand.
GGCATTATTTGCCAGAATTTTAGGATATCAAGGGTGGATTAAAATTAAACATGATAAAAGAAAGAAACAGAATCATCTTTTGAAGTATGAGACATCATTTTTCTTTTGAATAATTTTTCTTAATTTCACTCAGCAGGTCACAGTGCAATCAGGTCACTGCAACACAAAGGTTACAGTGAAATAGGGTGAAGGATTGTAAGTGACCACCGGTATAAAACACAACGGTTTCAGCAGGATGGAAGAATCTGACTGTATCCCATTGCTTGACGATGCGGGAAATGCAGGCACAGAAAGCTCCCAAGGCCTTGTGTATACAGGCTCAGAAATAGAGATCAATACAATGTTTGACCTAAGACCTTGGAGAAGGCCCGGAGAATTAGAGCATTGAAGTGAAACAGACATGAAACAAGAATATAAGTTTGTAGTTAAAGTAGAAATATGTTTTAAGCAAACAGAAATATGTGTTATGTAAGCAAAGCAATATGTTAAGTAAGATAGTAAAGGATTTTAAAGTTTAGCAAGAGAACCTGTTATAAAGTTAGAAGTTTAAGATATATCAATATAAGTTTATAAAGTGCTATATGATTGGTTGAAAAATGACACATTGCAGTAAAGCCATGAAAGACAAAGCAATTAATGATTGGTGTAAGAAGAAACTAGCAAACTTCACAGAAGTATTTGATTGACTAAACAACTAATATAAGGCATTGTAACTGAGAATTAGATTGGCTTCTGATGTTATGGCGTTGAATCTAACACCTTTAATGTCTCACCCGTCCATGAGACTTATAATGCCATAAAGCAATAAAACATCTTTTACAAAGTCTCTCAGTAGTCCCATCTCTCATAAAGTAATCCTGATAGACATCACATCCTCAGGGCTTTCATTAAAGGCTACTGAACATGTGGATCATAAATGTTTATATTTTATTTCCTGGATGGAACAGTCAAGCTCTGCTAGAAAATGCAGCTGAAGGCATGTCAGCACTAGAGGGGGGCAGAGCGTCACACCAGCTGAATGTCTAGTGCATTCCCTTTGAAGATCCGCCACTGGAAAAAATTACTAGCCAGGGAAACAATTTAGAACTCCCCGACTTACTGGACTATTATGGCATAAGTGAATGCAAGATGACAATATTGTTAGAAGAGATAACAAGCAATCTACTTCATTTCAGGGATATGTGTCACTACATTTCACTAGAGCTTCAGAATTTCTGGGATTTATCTAACTAGACAACTAATTATTTTTTAATTTTTTTTTCTCATTGCTTATTTTGAGTTCCAGTACTTCTCAAGAGACATCCAAGAAGGTAAAAATTTTAAAAATACATCCCACCAACAACTAAGAATATTTCAAGATGGCAGAGATGCTGCTCAAGAAGACAATGCACATTGTGCAACTACAGTCTAAATACCCTTTCAGGCAAAGGATCATTTTGATAATTTTTTTAAGTGTGCACACCTGACTCCAAGGATCGTGAACAGGAAAAGTGAACTTTATTTACATTACATGACTATTTATAGAATTCCATCCATGGTCCAGCATTGGACAGTGATGGTCAAATAAATCTCTCACCATGACTGGCTGTCCACCTTGTCCTTTATCCTCACTTCTTTCACTGAGCAAAACAATTCTCTGCTTATCAGAGAGAGCCTGAAAGCTGCTGGACAAGTGAGTAAACATCAGAATACCAGCAGGCAAGGAAAACCTGGGGCAACAGTTAAGTACCTGACACAACTCATGACCTGGGTTAAAACTCCTGGGTTAAACATTAGAACACTAGTACATCAGAACTATTAATTAAAAACAGAGAAAATTGGTAAAAAAAGGGTAAGAATAAAACTGACTGTATCCAGTCAACACAGTGTTTTCATTCCACAGGACCAGTTCAATCCATATAGAGTAAACTGCCTACCTACCTCCTTTCTGCAGCAGATAGATGGGCACAACATAGAGCATCACATGCTGGATGTAGTAAATCTCTGTTTCAAATGGAAGCTGTGGAATAAGGAAAATATTTGTAAGTATTTTCCTCACTAAAAACCAAATTCCTAGGAACAATTCTCTTTCTAACCCATGACAATGACTTCAGTTATTTTATCACCTATGTATAATAACAAACATCAATGGTCAGTGCCTTGAAAGTGGAGCTAACTGTACACATTGCATCCCCCTTAACATAAACACAACACTTCCAGTAGGTAATTCCCAAAATTAGCCAGAAGCAAACCAGAGAAGGAGTAACAAAAGATTGCTCTTCTCCTTTCTTTGCTAGCATGAATTACTAATACTAATGCAAACCACTCAAGTAATTAAATCAGAAACTATGCATACCCCCACAGCATAGAAGTCTTTTTAGAAAAATATACTTGCCACCTTGTGAGAGAATCTATAAATGAGGTCTTTTATATATAAAAGTATTTAAATACATATATACAAGTAATTACTGAGGAGGCCTGTGCAAAAAAAAAATCAAAAGACCTGATTTATAGCAACCTGCATGCATGTATAAAACTGCTAAGCTTGATCAAATATAAATTAAAATAGAAAATGACCAGTCATTTATTGGTTTTAAAGACAAGCTGCAGAATTATGTGCAAACAAGTTACCAGTTAGCAGTGAATCGGGTATTTCTCACCTGCTGCCAACTTTTGGGAAATTACAATTAGCCATTTGTGTTTTTATTTGAATTAGTGTAACTGCTCTTCTAAGAAGTCAGATACCTAAAATAATACTAAAAATATCTTCAGCCATAACTCTGCGTTTGAGCCTCCTAATCCAGATCCAATTATTTCTAGCTCTTTATCAGTTAGAAAAGGGGACGCACTGTATTTGAAAGTTAATCCCATCTATAAGAACCCTAGCCTATATCTATTCATTATACTAAAGCAGCACATTTAAAACTGAACAAAACCTAGTAGAAAACACTCAAAAATTCAGAATTCAGTTTTTTATAGAGCTGAAAAGCCACACTGCCGCATTATTTTTCTGAATTGAAAATTGAACAATACCACAAGTATAAAATCTCATGGGAATAATGAAAAGCCTTGGTTCAAATGCAGACTCGTTCTGTCATTTTACAGCCAGAAGAATTCAGACCTACCACTGTGGTTTGCATGTTGGGAAGCAGGGAGTGGTGAGAAAAGCCTTCCTTTTCTATGACTCTTCTGAGACACTAAAGTCACAGCCTTGAAACTGAATCACTACAGAAATTTCTACATCAACAGAAGACAGGTTGAAAGAGAGTCTGATTTTCTTCCTAAACAGTAGTCAAACAGTTGGCAAATAACATAGTCATCTTTTAAATTCAAGTACAATTCTTATATCCTATTTTAAACGTAGAAGATTCTAAAACCAACAACTGAATTATGCTAGTCCTGGCATTCCCCCACTGGACACTGTCTGTGTCCATCAAGCAACCTCCAAGGTGATCACAGCCAGCTCGTGAGGGGACTAAGCTAAAACAATCCTCCTGTACAATCTGTTGGGTTATTTCATTGCAAGTATTTTGTATCAAAACAAACACAAACAAGGTAACAGTATGCAAAAGCAAGAACTTAATGAAAATTGTGAGATTTCCCAAATCTGAACTTTTCCTGCTGTCCTTTGTTGAACAACACAGAGAACAAAGTGAGGGAATTAAAATTATTTGGGATGGGGTTAAAGCAGTGTTCCCAACTGGAGAAAAAGTTGTACCTCTCCCACTTCAGAAACAATTGCTCCTGATATAAACACCACAACATGAGGCACTCACTCCTGCCAAGGAGCATTCCCCATTTATCTGTGGTGTCAAAAGGGCTTCAACATCCATGGAGTTGGGAGGATCTGCTGGGACACTCCTGAGAAACAGAGTAACAGTTGTTATGCTACAGTAGTGTTGACAGTATTTTTTTGTGTGTTAAACAAAACATCTTTATCCCACTGTAAAAGATGGCTTGTTCTGAAGCCTGGCTGATTCTGCAAGTGCATTTCTTGCTATAGAGCTGCAGAGTTGCTGTACAACCAAACACTGAAGTTGTACAGCCAGGCTACAACAAACAGAAAAAGCAAGCTGTACTGAGCAACTAACTCACCTGCATCTTGTGCCTTGTCTATAAACAGCTATATCAATAAAAGACTCACTCAGCATAAGCACCTTTCACATGCAAGGAAAAACTGGAAATGAAGACAGGCACAAGGGATCACCCATCAATCAAGGATTTAAAGAATCTCTTTGTAAAACTTCACGTTCTAACTTAAACTCTCCCAAAGAGAACAATGAGATCTTTCCATGCACTGAACTCAGCTTTAGAAAAATCTCTTCAAGGCAGCAGTAGAGCAGAGCCTAGAAGTCAGATATTTTGAGTTGACCCCAAAAGAGTACGGATATAATACTAATTTAGATAAACACTCAGACACAACAGTTTGTTTTCAGTGGGCTCACAAGTTAACACTTTGCTCTGGTTTCTGACAGTAGCATGCCATTCTCTGTTAATTGTTTATACCCTGGCTCAAGCACTGCACTGTGCAAGAGCACCTACTCCATCATTCTCTACAAAGACTGCAGAGTGTACCAGAAAAGGAATAGAAGGAATTCAGTTCTCAGATTCTGGTCTTTCCTGTAGTACATCTAGAACACAGCCTAATAAACACCAAATGTTGTACTGTACCAGCCACTTTCTTAGACGTTATCAGTAAATTACACAGTCATACCATTTTAATGCACACAGCATGTACAAGTGCCCAAATATGCACAAACTTCGGCTTTATCACCTACCAGCCATCCAAGTACAATCTCTCAACAGTCCCCCCCCACTGTTCCTGTTGTTTTATCTTGTGCAACTTAGATTAAGAAAGACAGTATAGAGATGACAATGTGCTACCACAACCTATTCCATTCTGCTCTGCAGGTACAGCCATTACAGGCAAACTATTTAGTGCAGTGAATTATGACTCTAACAATCAACAACAACACAGCAGCCAATGATTGGAGCATACATGGGATACATTCACAAAGTTTTGCTCAGAGTATGATTCTGCTACTAAGAGATTTAGAATGTGGACCTCCCAGACCATATAGTTCTAAGAACAGAATATGGCAGCTTCTAGAAACATTAAAACTGCACCATCTCAGCCATGTGAGCTGACACCCATGTATCCAACACTTTTGGGACATGTCCTGTTTTTTACTTTATCTATATCAACATATTCAGGACACCAACTTACAAAAATCCCCACTTCTAAATAAGTGGAAAGACTTTTCTTTAAAATTTGATAAATGCAACAGGAAAGTTCAAAAGAACCCAGCTACTTTCCAAACAGTTGGAGTCTTTGTGGCAGTTAAATGAATTTACATGCACAGCCAGGTTATCAAGACCTACACTAAATATAGATACAGAGAAAGAACAGAATATAAATACAGAGAAAAAGAAAATCTTCCTACTCCTGTATATCCTCTTATACCTTGCTGGCTCCCTTTTGGGAGCCTAACAAGCCAATTCCCTCAGCATCATCTTCTCCTTTATTTCTCAAAAGGTAAGAAGAACTCACAAAAACACTGACGACAAGGAGCAGTTTTATCTTTATCCAATGCCTATCCCAAAGCACAGAATTTAATTCCATCAGCACATGGCAAATAATGTAGCAAATAACTGCAATATTTAGGTGCCAAACAAATACAAGTGTGTGCATCTGTTACTTAAGTCTGTCAATTGTTGGCACCTCAACCTCATGCCAAAGCAGGAAAATATTTTCTTGGAAAGAACAGAAAAGACTGACCTCACCTTTCAGGCTACATTTTTTTGAACACCATTCCAGCTGCCTGTTATATCCAACAAAATTTTTAACCGCATTGTTTAGCATAGTTTAACTGAAAGATTAAAATAACAGAAGGCAGAAACTTTCTACTGTTGTTTCAATGAATATCTCAATTCTCCATTTTCACTGGCAATACACTACTATTTTAAAAGAATTTTGAAATTACTGAGGTTCTAAAATAATAAAGAACAAAAAAATTAACAGATGCATTACAAGAAAATGGAAACCAGTAAGTTATACCAGAAGTTTCCACTTCAGGATAACTTAACACTGAAGCATATTTACAAAAAGATATTAGCATTTCATTAAGTAATGTAATTGGTACTGAAAGCACATGACCCTAACAGACTGTGGCACAAAATGGAAGAGGTGTTCTGGAAATTACTTTGAACAAATTAACACTGACAACCCAAATCCTGATACCAACTAAAACATCCATCATCTGCTGAAGCAATGATTGTCTCTCATTCTGAATGACTGAATCAAGACCTTTTCACTTAGGTATGACAAAAAAGAAGAGCCAGCTTGGAAAAAAATGAATTGTTGTTTTTTTTTTTTAATTCCTACTAGGTTTTAGGAGACATTTCCTGCTTTCAGGACAATGTTGGTGTTAAAACCACACTGAGAGCTGTGGACAAGCATGTGTGTCTGCCATGAGAGAATCTGGATCAAGGCAGTGCTGTACAACATCACCTACATTATCCTCTGCCAGAAGAAACATGGAAAAGTGAAAAGCCTGGCAAGCAGCTCTTAGGCCGAAAATATCCCAAGTTGTAATTACTCCAAAAATATTTACTCTTGGACAGTATCTTTTGGCTACTCTGTTCCCAATTACAAGAACAATTTTATAAGTAGTCAGATCTTTCTTGTTTAATCACCACTGCCCTAATATGAATGAGATCTGTGATAATGGCAGAGAAAATATAAGATAATGATTTATTAAATTCTTCAACATTTTTTCCTTCATAGGTTACCCAGACCAATGTTGTCATGCCTAAGTTTATATTTACTTAAAAACTAGATGGTTTTAAATACAAAATGAAAAGCGTTTTCCTTATTAGGAAAAGAACACTTGGTTTATTAATTCGTTGCCTCTTCAACAGTACCAAGTTTTAATAAAATGTAATTGTAAACTGCACATAAGCATAAGATTATATTTCATCTTCTTTAGACAGCCAAGACTTGCAAGTGGAGATCCACCAACAAAATCTGAAATGAGTCAGAAGCCCACAACCATTTTGTTAATAATATTAATTCACCCTCCATTATTGACTGTGATAAATGTGATTCGTGCTAAGTAAATTGTAACTATATTAACAAAATTGTATTTAGATCAATAGAAGGCACTTGTTACAGAGGGAGGGGGGAAGATGGGTGAGACAGGACAAAGGACATCGTCCAGATGTTGGGAGCCAAACAAGTATTTTGAAAGGGATAGTAGAAGGATGTAGGTCTGATAACTAGCATCTAGAAATAGAAAGTTTCAACCTTGAAATGGGCCAAAATGGAATGATTCCAAGATGAGACGTAATTAGAATCTTGTTATGGAAAACACCTGCTCAGTTACAGAGTGCGCCTGCGCTACCTGCGGGTCACATCTCAGTCAGTGATGAAGAGGACAAGCCTTCATCGGAAATGAGACCCTCACAAGGATGAGAGACCCCCTAACTCATCAGCAGACCATGCGCCATGCAACATAGTGACGTAGATTTTAGAAATAGAAACTAGGAGGAGTTTTCTAGAAGCTTCTTTAGCATATAGTATATAAGTGGGATTGTTAGCCTTGATGCTTTGGTACATGAGGAGGGATGAGTCCCTCCCCCGTATTCCCGGTCGGAGGGGGGCCCCCTCCCCAGGGGGGGCCCCTCCCCGGTCGGTTTTGCTTATGCTTTATATGAACACAAATTATACTAAATTTTTTTAATGCCAAATTTTAAGTATTTTCAAATATATGCACTTTGATTGTATTCATCTCTAATACCTTAATTGTATTTATTTATAATTGTAACTATTAAAAATTTGCTGCTACATTTAATCTTGTTGTTTGATAAACTGGGAAAATAGAACAACATTCATAACATTGACATAGTTCGCTTAAATATAAAGTACTCATATCTGTCTTAAAACAGACATTAAAAATAGCTGCAATAACAAATTTTTGCAGGTAAGTCATATGAAAAAAATTAGAAGCATATACATTATGTGCATATACATATACACCTCCTCTACATATGCATGGATAACAGCTCTTGAAATAATCCTTAGAAATACTTCATTTGACTCACACTCAAAATAGCTTTTTTTGCCTTTAACTCTCAATGGGTTTAAGAATCTCACTAGGAACACCAACTACTTTTTTCACAAACACAGGCTAAATTTTTTGTCCAGGATACTAAAGTTTTACAGCAGATTTGAAAACTTACATGGGAAAAAAAAATCTGCTGTGCCTAATCTTGGGGGAGAGGGAATGACAGTCAACAACAACATTTGGCATTTTCTGGGCCTAAGGAATCTTACATTTAGAGAGTTTCAAAGGTCTGAAACTGAATTTTGACCACAGGCCACAAGGTTAACCTGGGAAAGCCTCTTTCAAAGCCATCAAGTTTTCCCTCCCTTAGTAGCTAGAATGGAACCAACACTCAATACAACACTCCTGTCTTTTCACACTGATTTATTAACATTCAAAAATCCAAGACTGCTATTTTGGCTCCACTGTAGTGACCAGGAGTCTACAGTCTGGCAAAATGAACTTTAAAAGGCCAAGCAAAACAAATATCTGACATCTCTCCAAAAATAATCTTTCAGAAATAAATAAAAAAGGAGGAGGAGGAAAACCACAGTACACTCACCAGGCGTGTATTAACAACAGGAAACAGCAATGCTAAGAGGGCCCCATTCAGCATATGCATCTGCAACCTTAGAAAAGAGATAGGATATTATTTTCACAGATGAAAATAAAATGCAGTATTTTCATGTTTTTCTTGTCGTATCTCCTCAATAAAAGCAAGACACTTAAAAAGAGTTTGGGCTTGAATTTGAATTAAGTCACTATTAAATGCAATAAAACTGGACACAAACCTATCTTTAAATATACTCTTAAAGAACTTCCTAAAGTAGGACTGCTTTCTATAATGAGCTTTGGATTCCTAGAAAGCCTGGACTGCCCATAATCCTGTTCATGATGTAAGCTGCTAAATAGTTGGAATTCTGCTGTTCATTTGCCTCCCAGAGCTTAAAATAGCATCTTTGATAAAGGGTTTTACTGCTCTTTAATGCTGTGCATGAACAGCTTCAAAGTAAAGCTTTAAAAATTTGAAAGAAGTCCCTTAAATAAAAGAATTACATTTATCAAAATACAACAGCAAGTCCTAAGCAAAGCACAAGGCAGGAAAGTAGTATTATCCACTGTAATTTGTACAGCTTTCAGACATGTTTTTTCTGAACTGCTGTTGGATCCCAGGAACAGAAAAGCAGTATCAGAACAGTTTCAGTCTATTTTACATCAGACACAAAGTAAAGAATAAACTGTCTCCCACCACTGTCTGTCAAACTCCTAGGAATCTGAAAGTAACTTGAGGGAGGAAAAGGTATTACTGTTTTAAAATAGATTTTCAAATATAATTTGTATGCTGTCAGGGTGTTGTAAATGGACACACCCATTCTGAAAAACAACAAATATTGTGGTTGCCGCTCTACAACTGGTCTTTAGCAGAGATTTCCTGGACAGCAGACATATTTTTCACACTGTCCAAGACAAAGATGCTAATACAGGGTCTTTGTTCAGCATAATCCCTGCAGAAACAAGGAACAGCAGGGAAAACCTGCAGAAAGCCTGTCTAAGGCATTCTCCCAGCATCATTTTTGCCTAGACCAAGACAAGGAAGAGCAGAGTTTAATGTCAGCGGCAACTACAGCCATTCCCAAGCACCACTGCCCAGGAAGTCCCTGACCCTCCCCACAACACTTTGGTTAAACCCTCAGCTGCACACTGGAATCTGCTACTGCAGCCCATTAGACCCTCCTGCACATCAGAGGCTCTTGTGGTCCCTGAAGTTAGTAACAATATGCAGTATTTTAGAAAAGACTGCACAGATCTGAGAAATGCCCAACCAAGCCAGACGGAGTTTGCTTTGCCTATTTAACTTTACCTATCCACAATTTTGAAATCAGACCCAGACAGCCTGCACGGGTTCCAGCAAGACCCAGTTACTAACTTCTACTGAAGATGGTAAAAAGGTTCAAGGCCCATGACACAAACTATAGTAGCTCGTATATTAATTTGCATTAATCCACTGTTACTGAGCCTATTCCTGTTCATAAGCAAGGCCAAACCCACCAACACACAAGAAGCAAGGATAAGGGGCCCAACACCCTGATTTAAGCCCTGACCCTTTTCAAGGCTTCATTTTTCAATCCAACCAACGTGCCTTTACTACCTGATATTTCCCTTAGTATTTTATAAATTCAGTAGTCATTAGCTTCTAAAATATATTGTACAAGTAGACAAATACAGTAAGGAAGAGGTATTACCTGAAGAGAATCATTGCAGTCTGACATGGGGGACAGGCAAGAAGAAAAATCTGAAATGTTAGAAACAAATTTAAATTAATGACAGTGACCTCTTTTAGAATCCATTTTCTAATTCTTCCCTACTCTGTTCTGTATGTCACAATCATTTCTTGCCCGAAGATGCGTTTTACAGCAGAGCTGGAAAAGACTTAAAAGTCTTTAACAAATCAAAAGGTCTCCCATTACCTACAGATAAAAACATTTAAGCAGTATGACCAGCACTGAGGGTTCAGCTTCTGCCAGTGCCTATGAAACCAGTCAAATTCTAGCCAGTTATAATTGGCATTATAAAAGTTCTCTCAAGAACCAGATTACTATATCACCAATCTTCTTCTACAACAGTTCCCTCAATCATGGTGAGGTCCTTGCTGTGCTATCAGCATTTACAACAACTCTTCACCAGTGCCAAAACCTCACACAGTAACATTAAAAACTTCATATTAGCAAGTCTTGCTCTAGATACAAGGAGATTACTACATAAATGTTCAGTAATAAAAATTCTTTTTAATGATGTCCACTACGGCAAAGAAGAGACTCTGGTTACTGTTCAGTATTTCAGCAAAATATAGATCACAGTTTTTACTGCTGTTCCTAAAATAAAGTCACAATACCTTATTTCACTGACAACCAACAAATTATCACTGAATTGAGTGAGAACATTTGGAGAGTATGTCTCCTTTGTAGATGCCAGATTGGACAATTCACCAAATGTGTTTCTTTCAAGCATTGCAGGGTTAGGAAGAGGCCTCTAATGGATACTGAAATGAATCACTACCAGACCATGTACTTGGGGCAACAGAAGAAGTGTTGAAATCTGGATCATCCTACTGAGCCCTTTCATACAAAAGGGGCTTCCTCTCATACTATATAAATAAATGTACAAATTCCAAATAATTTATTTCCAGGTCAAGTTTTTAATATACAGACATCTGCATGTTCCATTCGACTCTCAACAGCTTAGAACACAACATACACTCAAATTGTTTTTCCCAAGTCATACAAGACTCTAACAAAGGCACAGTAAGAGAGGCAGCAATTAAATTTAATGGAATGTACCTCAAGATATTTTCTTATTGAATACTGTTAAAATCCAACCCGTTTCTCTGAAGTCTTGCATTTTAACAGCAAGCAATTTCAACTCATTAGGGCAGGTTAAGGAGGAAGAGAATAGGTGCATTATTAAAATCACTAACGGATGTTTTCCTGTGCTAAGGGAAACAAAGAATAAAAAAGTACATGCCAGAAAAATATTATGAGAGCTCTGTATATCACCTTGCATGTAAGACCCATATAGCCTCTGGGAAAAGTGTCTAACGCTTAGTATGCTTCATAATTCCATTGTAGCATATTTTGGAATAAACTTTGTTTACTAACTAAAGTTCCTTGAATTGTGGACTACATTTTCCTTTCTTTGGAGACCATAAATACCTTTTACAGCTCTCCTGTGGTAAGTATTTTTTCACATACAACCTGCATGCATGGTCAAACTTTTTAAACACTTTATGGTGTTTACTAGCAAACAGAGATATGATATTTAGAGTATCACCAGTTCATCTAGAGTTTTAAATTGGATTATTTTATAATTTCCTTAAATTCAGAAATCTGACAGGAGATATATGTTATTGTTGAAGCATGGTTAATACTTTCATGAAACAAATTCTGCTCTTCCAAGGGAGAATTCAATCTTTTTATCTCCTACATCTTAAAAAAAAAAATGAAAAAACCAAACCCCAACCCTATCAATTGATCTTTTTCTCTGTATACACAAAATAAACAAACTATAAATATGTCTTAATGACATTAGACCCTTCTTTTTCTGACACACTGCAGAGTGCTCCAACTACTACATGGTAGAGCAGAAGCTACAACTTGAGTCTGAGTACTGTCTGAATCTCAGCACTGAAGGTTACAACAACCCACATTTAAAAAGGATGGCACTGTTACAAGGACTGAGATGGACATACCAATTTAAATCACTGCACTACCATAGCGACAGGCAAAAAAGAGAACACAATTCACAGATGATTATTTTTATTTCAACTCTACCGAAAGAAACAGTTTCAGAACCTGATGAGGGGAAAACCAAATGCTTAACATCTTTAAGCATGAAAATGCCTGTGTTAAAGGGATCTTTCAGAAAATAAGCTTGACTTCCATTTTTCATGACAGCAGAGAAATCATAACCAGAATTTTTATGCTAAAAGTCTAGGATCATGGAAGACATCTTCAAATGCTTCAGCTATAGCAGCTTAATATCAACACTTTATCTCTACATATGCAGATACTTGCCATGATCAACAAATGTCAACCTCTTAAAGGGAAATTTTAAAGGAAACACCTGTATCTGATTTTCAAAGATCAGTATGAAAAGTGTCATTACTGAGCTCAGAGTATCAGCAATCTTAAATACACAGGTCAAGCAGACAAGTTCATAAGCTCCAACACAAGTGTTCCCACACTGATCCCATAATCCTACTACTTTACACTGTCATACTGGAAATCCAATTCTTTGCCTTGCTGGAGGGAACACCTCTGTTCCATAAACCAAAGAATCTTGAGTTCAATCAGCAGCAGGGCTTTGCAGTGCGCCCAGCCTATGTGCTCCTGCTTGAGTTTTGAGGCACTGGGGCTCAGAGTCTCCCCAGCCCAGCTGGCACTGCAGAGCTCCAGCAGACACAGGCAGTGTATGGTAAAGCACAATGAAGGGGATTCTCCTTGCCCAAGGCAGAGTAACTCAACTTTCAATTTAGAAGAAACACTAGGAAACAACTTCAATGTCCCCTTTCTTCTGTCAGTTCTGTCACCTATTATATTTTTACCTTACAAATGAAAGAAGAACAAAAGAATTAGCCTAAAATAGACAAAAATAGCTATTTTGGATGGGAAAAATTACCATTGTCTCATGGGCTGGATTATGAGCATAGTTCTGATCACTGCCTTTTCCTTCCACCGCTCAAAGAAAAAAAGAAAGTTATGGAAGATCTTCCACACAGGGATTAATATCTGTAAAAGACTACAGGCTAATGAGTACGAGAGAAAGTACAAAATCGTGTGTGGCACTGAAGAAATGCAGAGATAAGAAGTCCTAGATGGGGACAATATTGAGAGTCAGGATGGCTGAGCCTTTCAGAAGCCCAGGACCAGAAGATTCTACAACTGTTCTCAGGCAGTAAATTGCAGAGAGTCTTGTAACACTGGTTAATCCACAGAAGTTCACTTCAACCTTGAAGACCCAGATGAAAATAAAAAATCAGAAATTCTGTCACTATACTTCACAACTGCTCTGCAAGACCATAAGTACACAATTATCCATCTCCTTAGGAAATGTTACTGGCATGAAGAACTGCATGGCCAGCACTGCCTTGCATAAGCCCAGAGACAAAGGTCACACCACCACTCATGACGGATCAGCAGCACTGGAGAGTCTGGGGACTCCAGTGTCCAGTACAGCACTAATCAACTATTCCTTTCTTGAGACAGGAACATAGGGACACTGAACTCATGGCTGGTCTAAACTAACACAGGACTGGGCTGCAAATAATTTCTGGCACTTCAAGCATTATATGTGCTGCAATTATCACATTAATTTGGCGATATTAGTGGTTTTAATTTTTTTTTTTAGATTAATATAGAAATAGTTTTATTCAAGAAACCTATTTTACAGTTTGAATATCAGGACTTCAGCAATGGGTAAGTGCACCAGTTTATAGAGGTGGAAAGAAGTGCACAAACCATCGAACATTGCTGGTTTCCTATTTTACATTTAACTGTACTGCTAGATTGAAACCAGTACAAAAGGAAAACACTTTTCTTGTTCTGCCATTGCAATTTTTTAATCCAACAGTCCCTTGACAACACATTTGTAGTCAGCTACTACCTACAGTAGCTAAAATCTACAATACCAGAATGCCTGCAAACATTTTTCACATGGATTATGAGCCATGACTTACCTAAAAACAGCTGATGAGAGGTTGTGGAACATGCTAGATTTATGTCTAGGAAAATTCTCAGAGGCTGAAAAGGATACGTGTATATAGATATATACTTTATGTTACAAGTTCCAAAAGCTTTGAGACCATCTCCATAAGTTTTATCAGCTGCAAATTTTCATTTGCCTAATATTTCCTAGTTTCTTTGACTTGTCAGCATTCTGTTAGTTATAGTAATCAACATTTCAAAAATAAAAACTAGTAAAACTCTCAAGAGCTGTTCTCCAAAGATTCTGTGTATCTTTTGCTCAAAAAGAGTTTAACAGCAATACTGTCTCTGAAGAAAAATACCTCTTCAAATATCTATTAATTGAATCCTATTGCCTCACTCCAGGCGTTAAATAGGAAGAGCTCTGATTTGTTTGTTTGGTCCTATAAGTCAGCTGCATTTCTGCTTTTCTTTTATTCCAGACCATTCCAAATCTCTACAAACATAAGAGCTCCCCTCAAAAGTATTTTAATTTTGACACTAATTTTCAGTCAGTACACTGAGGCAGATAGTGCAGTCAAAACTTGTCATGAAAGGCTTTTCATCTACCAGTCCCAGCCCTGCTGAGACAGAAACATACATAAAAAAAGATCATCTTTTTTCATCAAAAACCTAAAGAGATAGAAGACAATTCAAAAGGTATCAGAGAAGAACAGAGCAAGTCACACAGTTCCAACCACTCCAGATGTAACACCACAGTAGCACTTAGGAATGTCTGAGTAGTTGCTCGCAGAAGACAGCTGAGCACACTGCCCCTAAAACCCCTGGATCTGTAGCACGTATTTAATTTACCTTTCAGAATAGTAGCTTGTCTGTCCCTGAGCAGCCTGTTTGATTTAATATCTCCTTGCAGCAGACTGGAAACACATCCTTTTTCAAACATTTCAGTCATGATTACTTAACCAGATCATAAATTGATTGGTTTATTGTACTATTTCAAAATGAAAACTTGAAGAGGTTATATTTTAATTTTTACTGGCAATGTTAAGAGCAATGTGAAAAATTAAGGGAAACTGGATTCATCCAAAACTGGAATGAATTTTAAACCAAGAGGAACAAAAGAGACAGACATAGGCTTTAATAAATCTGCATTGAAATAAAATTTTTCACTCTGTTAGGTCTATCAAAGTACTCTCCAGAGCAGAAGAGATTAAAAAGGTATGTTTAAAAGGCTAAGATATAGTGAAGTACACTTAGCTCAGGATGGTAAGTATACTTTACTGTACTTGTGTAAATCATCTGTTTTCCCTCACAATAAGGCAAGGAAGATCCAAGCAGATGGGCAATTTAAAAGATGCAAAAAATGTTGTCAATCACCTCTAAAATTAATTTTTAAGTAAGTTCAAAACAATCATTCTATCATTTATCAGAAACCATTAATTTAACAGCTCCATCATGCAGCTTTGAGTCAGCATTTCTTTCTGTACAAGCTATCAAGTCAGCATAGAACAGCTATCACTTAAAAGCCATCACTTGCCTTCTAAAAGGGAATTAAAAAAAAATAAAAATCATATCAAAGGTTTGACAAGTTCAGACTGCTAAATCTGGAAAAAAAAAAGATGTTACATTATAATTGCTAAATAGGAGCAAGTTGAATGTATTTAATATTTTAGCAGAAAAATCACTGCTGCCTCACTGCAGTTGTCAGACAGGTTCAGGAACTAATGTGTCCTATGTTAATCTAGTACTAAGAATACTCATGATTCAAAGCAACACTGCTGGCAGAGCATTATGAAATACTACAGTAAAAGTAATTTCTCTGTTACATAAACCAGACTCTGGAACACAAAGAGCTGCCTGTTCCTGGTTCCCACCCCCAGCTTCCCAGTTCTACCCATGGATGGAAGTCGTGTAGCAAGCTGAACAGCTTCCATTCTCTACAGTCTAATGTATTGTAAATGATACATGTTCATTGTAGAAGGGGGAGATCAGTCTCCCCTTCCACAGGCTTAGTTTGTTTAATCATTAAACCCATATTCACTTTCTTCCTTTTAGAGTCTTAGGCGAAAGATTTCTAGACTTCTCATAGTTCAGGATTAATTATTAATACATGACTCAGGTCTTTCTATAAGTGAATTAGCATTAGCTATCACACCTCAGGAATCAGTATTTCAGAGGTCCGTGAAGTTACTTTTCCTTTTTCTCTAACTACTATCTGCACCAGCCCTTCACTAGTAGTGGGTTACTTCATTCCCCATTCTAAAATCAGTACTTAAACAAAACCTGACAATTAAAAACATATCTGAGGTAAAAGAAAAAAAGAGGCTGAATTTTAAAAAAAAACCCTAATTCAAATTTCTTAAGAAAATTTAATTTACACTGAATTTAGATTAATTTGCATTTCCCTCTGTCAGTGACACATAAGTTCACAGGAAGATTCTCACATGCATTTTCACTTTTGTTACTTTTCCGCCTGAGCAGGATGTTTTGTATTGGTTTCCTACAAAAGCAAAATCATCATCATAGAAAAGCCCTGCTCTACTCTGCCGTGATTCACCAACACCTTTTTTCTTGTCACAGTTCAAAATTCCTCATTTTGTAAGACCTTACAACAGAAATTTTTAGTCTTTAAAAACACAAGACAGTAAGTAACTAATAGCCTAACTACAGCCAACTTTTACCAATGAAATAGTAACACAATCATAAAAAGCTAAAGCATACAACATTTTATTCCTGATAATTTTAGTTGGCATTTCACTAACCAACAAAGTATTACAATACAAACCATTAAATTTGTACACTAATTACTTGGCCATCTGAACATACATAAACCCTTACTACATCAATCTAAGGCCCTAAGGAAGTGCCACCAGAAACATGAGTCCCATTACACTCTGCAGGTTTCCAGTTCGTGGCACAGGACTTGTTCCTGGTGAACACTGACACGGTTCAAACAGCTGCAAGGGATGTGGCTGGTGTACAACCCCTTCAGTAAAACTCATCATATGTGACTGGGACTGTCAACATTGACAACAGGGGAAGGAGACAGCAAACAAGGGCTTCTTAGACTGGAAATCATGAGATGAAAGACATTCCAGTCCCTGGAATCTATAAAGTGTCCAGTGTGGTTATTGCTGCTGTTTTCTTTCACCACTCCATTGAAATCCTAATGGGCTCAGGCAGCTACTCCTGAAACATCAGTTTAAGTTACCAGTAAACAACCTACATGGAATGATGTGTGAAACTGCCAAATAGGATTAAAAATCCATCCTAAAATTATATTACAGCCAACAGCAATATATCACAACACTGGATAGTATACTGAAACAATTATTAATACTTCTATTCTGAAAAAAATAAATCTAAACAGAAGAAAAAAAAGAAACAGAGGTCTTTATCTCCCTAATACTTTGCTCAAACTACATATGTCACACTTTGAATGATATTTGCCTTAAATCTGTGATGATCTCATCAAAACAAACCAATATATGGTTACCTAATCATTCATCTAGTGGCCTTTAGATGATAACGCTCAGCGTAAATATTGGGGGTCAGAGAAAGCTAAGCTTTTTCATCCAGATTCCAATTATGCAGTTCCAACGCCTGCTTAGAGAGCAAGATACCCCTTGTCAAGTCCCCACTTTTTATATTCTTTTCTCTTAAGAATATTCAGAATAAAGGAGAGAATTATCTAAGAATGCATTAGAGCCTGAAGCACATCAGTATTTCCAAATTCTAGCAACTTAAAAGGCTTAACTAAGAGCTTTAGACTCCAGTTCCTGATCTAGAACATTCACCAGCACCATGACGTGTTCCTGTGGTACCTGTCACCTGGACTAAAGCTTAGGATAAAGCATAACTTGTTGATAAAGCCAAATCTTGTTTAAATTAAAAAGGCTGGTCCACAATCTTTTCAGACAAAGAAACAGAATCACAGCCTTAGGACACATTTGCTATCCTCCTTATATTAAACAAAAAATTACTCTTATTTCTGACTAAGAAACCCCGCCTTGACTGATTCTAGTATTTCCCGTTATCTCTACTATACGCTGGCATATACTTAAAGTAAACACAATGGCGAAACAAAGCATATACAGTGTTAAAGCTATCATAGAAAAGCTTTTCCTCAGCCCTATATGTATTATTACAATAATTAGAGTACCAGTAAAAGCCTCTAAACTTCAGTTGGTTATGTTTTTTAAACACAACAAAATCATTGCTTAAAAATGGGACAAATAAAACAAGTTAAGACAAAAATAACTTAATGAAAAGTAATTAAGAAAAAAACTGACAGTTCTGAGAACCAGGGGAAGATTAAGCTGCTTATCCAAGCATGTCCTGGTGTTCTGAAGGCCAGACCAATGGTACTGGAGCACTGCAGACCTGGGGATAAAGGAACTGATGGATTGTCTCCTGAGCTGTCACTTCCTATCTGTGTCCCTGAGGCTGCTATCATCTTCCTGGAAGGAAAATGCACTCCTTTGCAAGAAATGAGGTTTGCCACCAAGAAACACTGGTGCTGTCAGTGCTTTAGTAGTTCTTCATCTGCCCTTTTTCACCACACACCAGCATGAATTTCCTCTCTAGCCATAAGCTGTAAGAAAAAGCAACACAAGTTAACTTTCAGCAGTAAAAAGATTTATGCACATAGACTTGTATTTTGAAAAATGTATATGTATCCATAGGAAATTTTGTCCCTTTAATTTTAATTCAAGGTGTTGAAGAGACAGAATATAAAAAAACATACACAATATAACTGTTCTTCCAAATATTACAAAGCATTTGGGAACCATGTACACAAATTAAAAGGGAAAAAAAAGGAGGAAGTAAGTAATTAATTAGATATATTTTGGGACATATTCCCAAATAATGCAGAATTCAGTCAAGCTATGTTTATTATGTAAGTTCTGAAAACAGCCCATTGTTTGAAAAACCAGTAACCTCTTTTACAGAGGACAGAAAAGATCCAGGTCCCTTAAGAAGCCAGAACTAGAAATAAGGAACACAGAATTTAGTATTTACTGAGCTGCAGATGCACTTAACACTCATTTTATTTATGCAAGCATCAGACCAAAATCACTGGGTGAAACCTATACTTCTTTCCACCTATTGCTTCTCCTTTACCTTTATTTTTCTTCGCCTAAAAAGATCACCAAAGCAATAACCTAGCAAAACAGGTGTTTCTCACAAACACACTTTTCTTAATTCCGAACAAATATCAGTCCTTAACCAGTTGAAGTGGAATAATTTGGTGAAGAACTGGAAGAGAATTACAACTGACCAGCTGAGAGTTTACCACTGAGAAATTATCCTTGCAAAACTCTTTCTAGAATAAAATAGAATTACAAAAATTATTTTAAGATTGGTATTAAACCACCATTCTGGAAGAAGGCCTAGAGATAATAAAGTCACATTCAAAATCCACAACAGTTTACAAGAACGACTGGCCTGT
>VXBI01011151.1:7495-63085 GCA_013397375.1 Toxostoma redivivum
CCCCGCGAAGCCACCGCTTGTAAAGCTTGACAGAAAATAATGAGAAACACTAAATCTTTTATAAGGTCAACACTCAAGCAGCTGTCAAACAAGAAAAGAATTTAGCGAAAGATCCGCAAAAAAACTTCCATCGCCTCATTAAATCCAACAGGGCCGGGGCCCGGCGTGGTGAGGAGGCACCGGGGCGCCTCCGTTTTGTGTCAGTAATTTGCGGGGGAAGAAGAGGGAAGACGGAGCAGCCAGCGCCGAAGGGGCCTTGGGGGAGGCTGGGGAATCGTTAGTGCGCCAGGAGCGGCCCCGGCTCCTAATTGGAAGCATTGGGCATTATCAACGGAGGATTTGCCTCGGCTCCCTGACAGCTCTCTAGGCCTGGAATGATAGCCCACTTGTCAGTGTAAAAGACCATTAAAAACAAACCATTTTGATTTAATTGGAGGCGGTGTGCTGGGGGCCCAGGTGAGGCGCTTCATCAGCCGATGTTGGCTGCTGATGCCTTTTTCCCCCTGTATTGATGGCTTTTTTTCTTTTTCTCCCCTCCCTTTCAAAAACTGTCTAGGAAAGAGAAAGAGGTGCTGAAAGATCCTTCACAGCCGCATCCAGAGCGGCTTTCAATAGGGTTGTCAACAAATGCCATGACAAGTTCGAGAGAGGCAGGTACTTTTAAAACAGACGTTATTCTGTCCAAGATGAGCTGTGCTCAGAGGTGAGTGTTGGATTATTAGGGTTACAAATAATGTGGCTTTTCCTGCCAGGAGCGTGCTTAACTGCCTTAATGAATGGGGTTGATTTTTTTTTTTTTCTCTCCCCACCTTTCTAAGAACAGAGGGAAATGCAGGACAAGGGAGCCTGGGCTAAATGATCTTTATTTGCTTCAAGCCCAGGAAGGTTTCAAACCGTGCTTGGCAATTTTTGGCCGTATTTAATGTCCCATGAAGATCTGGGTTGTTTTGTTAGTGTTTGTTGTTTTTTTTTTTTTATTATTATTTTTTTTCTCCTTCCTGAACTCAACGGCCACAGATATTTGCTGGGATTCACTGGTCATTTGGTCTGGACAATAGCATGAGGAAAGAAGAATTAACCCACTGGAGCTGTAACCTGGTGTGTGCCCCCCACCTCCCTGGCAGATGTTTCAGGGTCAGACCAGAGCTGGCAGCTTTCACACTGATCTCATGTGCTTGACATTTGAATCCTGACCCTTTTCATGCCAGGCAAGAGTTTTACTTAAAGTTGCCTTGATAAATAGCATTTCTGTGGAGGTCAGAACAGGGCCATGAATGAAACCCCAAATCCATTTAAAAAGCATTTCCATGGAGTTGTGCACTGGAAGCAAGGGCAGGTGCTCACCCACAACCCAACACAGAGTGTATGGTTTCACCCTGCCACAAGCTGTGAGCACCCAAAATCTGTTCCTTCAAGGGTGAGAATCTCCAGAAGAGCAATGGGAATTGGTTGCCAACTGTTTCTTGTGCTGCCTTTGGTTACTGGGGCTTGGATGTAGGTGGAGCCTGCCCTGGGGATGATCTAGGCTGTACAGCTGCACAGGAGGGGGTTATTTTCCTGTGTGAATCAGGAGATGTCCAGAGCAATGGAAATGGCAGAGGAATGATGGTCACTCTCTCTCTGAGGGAGACACAAGGAAGTGCTGAGCATGGCAGGTAATGGTTTTTAGTAAGAGAAGCTCATTTGAGGTAAGATAGAAGAAGTTTTTTTACAATGAGGATGTTGAAATACTTGGACGTGTTGCGCAGAGAGGTGGTGGATGCTCCATCTCTGGAAATATTCAAGGTCAGGTTGGATGGGGCTCAGAGAAACACAATTTGGTTGAGGATGACCCTGCTCACTGCAGGGGAACTGGACTAGATGGCCCTTAAAGGTTCCTCCCAAGCCAAATATTCTGTGACAGAGGGCAGCATTGGGTGGGATGAGAGGTTGAGTGTCCCCAACAAGGGATAGTGGGAAAACCTGGATCATGAAAATGCTTTGCTGTGATTTGAGCAGTTGTATTGCTGGGATCTGGTTGTGGAGGCAAAACAAGAAAACTTCCAGAATCTGCACGGAAATGCAGTGATGGTGACAGGGGCTCAGAGCCTGCAGTTATCCAGGAAGGGCTGTGGGGTGGGAGGTGACATCTCTGCTGTGGGCCAGGAGGGGACGTGCAGGGATCATGCCCAGGGGCAGCTGGGTCTGTTTGGAACCCTGCAGGGTGTTGTGGTCTCTGTTTGCATTGTGCCTGCACAGGCCAGTGATGCTGCCTTGGATTGTTACTGCAGGGCTGGGAGCCACCAGCTTGTGTCACTTGGACCATTGAACAACCACCAGCTGTCACTGATTTTAATTCTTTTTGGTCAGCCAAAATCCTAGCTGAAGGGAGGATTGATCTGGTAGTGTAGTGACAGGAAGCTCTTGAACTCATTGTTTTATTATTTAAGCACTATTTAGGCCCTAGGAGAGGAGTTTTATAACACTCCAAGTCTCAGAAGTTTTTCTGCCCTCAAAGCCAGGAGGACCAATGCTGCACTTGAACAGCCAGCCCTGTGTGCTGTGTTTATCAAGCCCAGGTTATTTAAGCAGAATCTGTGGCTTTTCTGACAAGACAACAGCTGCAAGATTACATGAGCTGTGCTTGTCAGTTCAGCTCTATAGACAAAAATAGAGGTAAGGCATTAAAAAAAAATGCGGAACATTTTTGTGTGTATGTGTTAAACCTCAACTGTTAATTCTGACGAAGGATCAGGCTGTGAGCAGAAATCGGATCCCTGGTGAGAATCAAATTCCGGAGCCCAGAATTTTTGCTGCAAAGTTTATACAGTGGGGATTCCTCTAATTACTTTCAGTGGAAATTTACCTGACAGAGCTTTCCCAGGTAATGCAAGGCGTACGCGGGAGAGCCGCTCAGCCGTTGACAGAGCCTTTGATTTTGTGCCAGGTTGCAAATTAAGTCTTTTGCCAAGGTACCCGAACACTTGCTCGTCAATTGCTTATCGCTTATTCATATCGCGCGTTTCATCTGCTCGGGGAGGCAGCGAGCAGTGACAAAAGTCTTGTCCAAAGTTGCTGCATTTTCTTTCCTTCCCCTTGCTTGGTCAAGTAAACAAGCCACCTGAGTGTCTCTGAGAGCTGGGATTCTCTAATGAGCAAAGGAAGAACCCTGGTGTGTGTCAGTGACAGGAGGTGCACGGAGCTGTTTTGACACATTGGTGAATTCTTGTCCTGTGTTGCTGCTTTGTTGCTACCTGAATTCTTCTTGACTTGATAGAGCCCTGGAAATACAATGGGGGTGGCCAACATGGACTTAGTGGTTTGGATAGCGACTATCAGACATTCACATGGAGGTGGCTGGAGCCTCACCCTGGCCTGGCACAGGTGGGGATGCTGCATTTAGGCAGAAATGTCCTTTCCAGAGTTTGGCTGACACATTTCTGCCTGATCCAACAGGTCAGGAGTGACACAGGGACAGGAAACATCCATTGAACATTGGGGACAGGAGGCTGAGAGAACTGGGATTGTTCAATCTGGAACAGAGAAGGCTTTGGGGTGTCCTGAAGGGAACTTAGAGGAAAGATGGGGCAAGATTATTAAGAGCCTAGAGTGACAGGACAAGGAAGAATGGGTTCAAACTAAAAGAGATTAGATTTAAATTGGATATTAGAAATTTTTTTCGTGGTGAAGCATTGAAACAGATTGTCCAGAAAAGCTGTGGCTGCCCCATCCCTGGAAGTGCCTCAGACCAGGCTGGATGGAGCTCTGAGCTAGCTGGTCCAGTGGATGATGTCCCTGCTCACAGCAGGGGGGTTGGAACGAGATGATTTTCCAGGTCTATTTCCAACCCAAACCATAATTCCAATTCAAAATTTATCTCCATGCTGGGTACCTGAGAGCACAGTCCCCAGGGAATGCAGTCCCACATCTACAAATTAAGTTTTGGTGCACAGTCCCAGCCTTAATGGCAAAACCCGAGCCCTGGAATTTTGTCACTGCAGGCAAAGCAAGGCAGAGGCTGTTTGCTTTGGGGGGTGGCTGAGGAAGAGGAGGGCAGTAGAAATATCTTGCTGAGGTGAGTAAGGAGTTAATGTCTGCTGGGTTTAGTTAAAAAAATAAACAAACACTTAAATGCAGCAACTTTCCCTAATGAACTGCCCATCAGGACAGGCCTGGTTCCCTGTGACCTGCTTGTGTTGGGGCCCAGGAGACCCCAGGCCAGGTCAGTCCTGCAGAGCGAGACAGAGCAGGAGCACCCAGTGTGGGAGAGCCTGTAAATCACCCAGTTAGCTTAACAGTGTGGGCCATTATTCTAAAGCAGTGGGGCTGAAACCTAAATCCAAATGAAAATATAGTCAATTTGTCTATACTTTACTGACTGAATGACTATGTAATGTCATGCAGCTCTGGCAGTGCAGGGAGCAAGAAGATGCAATTAGTGAGGAGGGAAAAGCTCCTTTGTTTTCTGCTCTTCCACTTCTTGGGCAAGCTTTCATGGTTCCAGGGACTGAATGGAAAGCCCAGTTTAAGAGCCAGCAGAGATATCCATGCCCAGTTTCTGCAGCTCTCTGTAAGGGGTCACAGTGGGAATAAAAAAAACCTTCTTGATGGTTTTTATGGGCCTAAAGGAACAAAATCTCACCTTCCTGCTGCTCCTGTTTTGGATTATAACTATTTCAGTGGCTGGGTGCTGCTCTCCTCAGACCCAGAGCAGGCCAGACTGAAAGGGGTTATGCCAGATGATGTGACTGAGTGACCAGAATGATGAGTGGCTTGGGAATATCACAGTCCTGGACCCCAAACCAGTCTTGGATCACATGGAAATAAAGTTTAAAGTGAGGCTGTCGTCAGGGCAATGGAGTCTCTGAATCTTCCTGGATCTGGAGTACTTCCCAAGCCATGAGCATCTCCTGCATTGGTCAGAGCAGGACAAAGTCACCAAAGGCTGGTAGGAATATGCAGATGGAGTCTGCTAACAAGCTCTCTGTGAAGTGACATTTTTGTGGTTGCTTTTCATACTCTTCTTGCACAGTAGGATGAGGGTATTAGATGGATTAGAGGCAGTGTTTTGGTTGATTGTCACCTCAGTAAAGGAAGGACTGACATTGACTCCTAGAGTCCTTGTGTTAGGTCAGTCTGGCTTTCAAAACCTTTCCATCACCTTTAGAGGAGTTAAAGAACAGTTTTGAGACCATCAAATGTCTTTGGGAACCCTTAGCTTTCTCCAGGTTGTTACTGCTTTTAACTGGGTAAGCATTTATGGATGTTCAAGAGGAGTTACTTTTCTATGGAGGAAACCATGCACTGCAGGTCAAGTGAGTAACAAATTTCTTGATCCAAGTTCTAATGCGGGCTGTGCCTGTTAGATGTGCGGTGGGGAAGGACAAACCTGCCAGGGTAATGCAATGAGAAAGGAGGGGTATGGAAAATCTGCAGAGGCTGTGCAAAAATGAGCTGTCCCTCCTCCCTGGATGCCCCTTCTGGGAAGGAAGGGAAAAGGAGAAGAAGAAAAATGAGAAAGAGAAGAAGGAATGATTTGGAGGCTTGAGAGCTGCGGCTGGGGCAGGAACCCAACCACAGCCGTGGATGAAACAAAGGGGAAAGCAGGAAGCAAAACCCAGGCTGAAAAATGAACAGTGATGGAAAGGTCTGGGGTGAGAGGAGCTCTAAAGAGGAGCCTTGCCCCAGTATCTCGTGTGACTCTCACAATCTGTTTAACAGCGATCGGTCATGTTCTCTCGCTGCCATCGCCGCAGCAGCAGCTCTGAGCTGACAGGAGCGGGGATAAATGATTACTGACATATGCTAATCGGGCACTCTCAGACAGGACAGTACAGGAATACATCAAGGTGCTGCAAAGCGCATTTCTTGGGCAAAACTCTCCAACTTGTACAAGCAAATTACCTTCAGGAAATCACAGGGCTTCTTCGCTGTTTTAAACTGTGGTTAGAAATCAGCAGCGTGGCAAAAAAATGACCCTATCAGAAGGGCCAGGACAGAGTTGAGAGCTTTTTGTAGTGGTGTCTATCAATGCCAAATATGATTTTGGCCATGTAAATGCTCTGCAGGGTTTCAGTGCTTTCACTTTCTGGTGTCTCCTTTCCATTCCACTGGTCCAGCTCTTTCCCCTTCTCTCCTAAAATTTCCCCTAGCTCTTCACTGGAAGCTTCCATATAATTTACACCACAAACAAAGCTAATGGAATTCCAGCAAGTACCTCAGTGCACAGCAGGTTGCACAGATGAGTTCAGGGAGGTGTTTAGATCCCATCACTAGAATAAGAAATCTTTACCTTGGCTCTTATTTGGATCAATTAAAGGAAGTGTCACACACATCTATAACCTGGCCAGAACCTCTGCTTTGTCTCAGGGTGAATAATGTCAATCAGGTAGTTTAGAGAGGTATCAAGAGTGCAGACTTTCTGGAAAGCTCTAATCCTGGGGTGGAAAAGCTTCTTGAAACATCTAATGTGGTTTGAATTGGTTATGGTGAGAGCTAATGAAATGGCAGGGTCCCAAAATGCAGGTGTGACTGTCCTGCTTGTGTAGGGCACTTGTAGAGAAAAGGCCACCCCTGTACTAACAGCGAGATATAAAAAGATGCTTCTCATATCAGGAAGCTCATGAAAGTGCATGTAAGTTAAACAATGTTATTATCTGCTGCCTCTCTTCCAGGGCTTATAACTGGCAAAAAATATCCCACTCTGATGTTCAAAAGGGGCTGATGGGTGAACAAATTTGGGACCGTTTTAAGGTCTGGGTCATGGGGAGCTCTGAGTTAAGAGCCTCATTCATTGTGTGCTAAGGATGTTATTGGGTATGTGGGTAAGGTTAGAGAGTGTCCCTGACTTCAACCAGGTGCTTGTAGAGGCCCAGAAAAGCTGACTTTGGTCACGGGATGGGTTGTGGGGGGCCCATACCTTCTCGAAGCGCTGTGGGTGCCAGAAGGATTCCTTCTTCACCGGCAGCGGGTGCGCGCGCAGGAACGACGTGCGGTTCTCACGCACCTCACCGATCTTCAGCTAAAGAGAGACAAGAGGGGGCTCAAAGAGCTGCACTGCACTCATCTGCAGCCAAAGAGAGACAAGAGGGGGTTCCAGCAGCTGCACAGCCATGCACATCAGCTCTGTTCATGCAATGCAGTGACACTGGGATGGATGAGGCCAAAAGTCACTTTGGGCTGATGATCCCAAGTGCATGACCTAGGGAGTTTTCTGTATCCATGCAGCCAATGCTGATAGTTATTACTGTAGTCAAAACACATGAGCAACTGTCAGCTCTCAGTCTGCTTTATAAAGCATCCCAGGGAGGTGACTGCTGCCCACTGGAAGCCCAGTGCCCTGAGCTGCAGCAATGGCTCATCCCTAACTGGGAAAGCCACTTCCAGCATCCCCACCATGGTGGGGTTTCCTGGCTCTCCTGATTAATTGTGGGTCACAGTGATTGATAATCCCAGCACAAGCCAGTACAGGTACCTGGTGAGTGTTTTGGCTACTGCATGAAACCCAAGGAATCAGTCTGCTCTGTGGTCTAGGATACAGGTTTGTGTTGCTTAACTCAGTAATTGGTGGCTGCAGGCTTTGGGAGCTTGATAGAGGCAACTTAGTGATTAAAAACATCAGTCATTAATAGATAAAGTAGGAATGCACTTTCTAACATCCCAGGCTGGTGTATTCATAAAATAGCTGCTAATTAAGGACACTGTATTCCTGCATTTCAGCTATAAAGCATAGTTTGTGATGGCAGTAAGCCCATTGAAATTGGTCATTACCATATTAGCCCGACTCTTCTTTGAGCCATTAACTAATAAAACAGTCATTGGCTGCTTTTAAATGATATTACAATGCTGGTGTGTTTAACAGCACAGCCTTACACTCCAACAGCTGCTGTGGGTGCTGCATCAACCACACTGTGCCAGGCTCAGGGCTGGGGCTGTCCCTTCAGCATTTGCTGGTTGTTCCTTTGTTGTGGCCACTGTCACAGGTAACCTGAGCAGAGCTGATGTCCAAAGGACAGCCTGCGGGGCTCCTGGCAGGGGGATGCTCATCTTTGTTAGGCTTCATCAGCCTTTTAGTAGTCAGGGGGATGTTCTCCCAGCTGAGAGCCCTTCCCAGGGCTGGGAGCAGCCCATCTGTCCCTCGTGGGGTAGGGCAGTGGGGGGTTGTGCCCAGTAGTGCTGTGCACATCAGGGGAAAGCATTGCTGCACTATTCCCACCTTTTTCTTCACTGGACTGCGCTGGACGACAGTCCGGGCTCTCTGCTGCTCCATCCACAGCTCCTTGTATCTGTGTTGTATGACGTCAAAAATGGGAGTGGGAGGCCTGGAAATTATTGAAAGGACACCAATGTAATCTTTGCCTCCTCTGCTGGTTCACATCTCTGCTCCTGGAAAGTGACTGGTGAGAACATGAATAAAGCCCTGCACTGGGAAAGGTTTTCTCCTCCACAGGAAACCTCAAACCCACAATCATTTGCAGTGAACACACCACAGCATGCACACACCTGGTAACCTGTGCCAGGCCTTCCCTAGAACTGGAACAATTCCTCTCTTTGCACAACCTTTTACAGGGCAGGTTTCAGCAGCTCTGTCTGAGCCCTGGTGTGCTGGAAGGACCAAGGGACACCACAGGCTGCAGCTCAACTTTGGGCCCTGCTAGAGCTTCAGGAGAGCATTTTCTGGCTGGTACCCAATGGAGCAGCTCTGGCTGGATTCACTCCAGGGGAAGAACCCCTGGGTGCCAATTGTGTTCTGCTAAAATAACACTGCTCTTGCTATTGCAATCTCTGATATGGTGCACCAAAGGCTGCAAATATGCAATGATGGATGGGGTGAGAGGAGTAAGTGCTGTCCTAAGAAGTCTGAAAAAGGCTAAAAATGGACCCAATGCAGATGGTCAGGTGTCTGCAGCAGAGAGGGAGCTGAAATGCTGAGCCCTGGTCTGGTGCCTCAGCTGCACAGAGCAGGTGTATTTGCCCCTTGAAAGAGGATTCCAGGGAGCAAGGAGGAGACAGCAGAGGGGAGGAGCTGCACATGACCCTAGCTCTAGAAAAAGAATAAAAAGGCAGTTGCCTGTTGGCCAGCGTCCTGTTCAGCTGCTCTGAGCTGGCATTAACCTGACCAACTTGTGGCAAAGCTGCAGCCTGAAATTGTTGAGCCTTGCTCCTTGCAGGTGAGGCAGTGGCAGGGACAATGAATCAGTAATTCCTATGGTCCTGCTGCTACTCCTTTCCCCCAGAAGCAAATCTTGAAGGTGATGAAAGACCTCAAGCTCAAGTTTTATTGGTCCATGTTGTTGCACACCTTGCTGAGGAGGGACTTTTCCCATCTTGGCAGAAGCTGATGGCTGTGGAGCTCTCACCTCTAGCTCTGCTCCCACCTGTAGCCTGCAGAGGCCTCAGTTGCAGCTCCAATAGCAAAGCCAGGACTTTCCCTGCCTGTCCAGACCAACTGCAGGACACTGGGGACTTGGGGCAGCTGCTGGGCTGCTTCTGGGCCACCAGCTTCACCTCCTTTTGCAAAGAGCCCGTGTGCCACAGAGTGAGCTGGTGCTTCATGCTTTGTGGCAGGAGTGGGTCCAGAATTGACAGCTGCCAGCTTTTAGCAGCCTGGAGAATCCTTGATGATCACCGAGGGCGCCAGCAGCCTGTATGCAAATAGTAACTCTGTTTCTTGTTCCTTCACCCCCGTGGTGACTTTTATTACTTAATTATTGCACACCACATGCTTCAAAACAGCCTAATCTATGGTCGTGTTTTCTAATGATACTGGATGTGCAATCCAGCAATATCCATCCCAAGGGGACATTCATATCAGAGGAGACATCCTTCTGCAGGCCTCCTGTTTCATAGATCACATGCTGCAGGGCTTTTCAAGCCTTTGCTTGCAAATCAGCTCTGCTGCTCCACACCGTTATCTGGAGACACCCAGTGCCAAAGGCAACGCTGACATTTACCCTTTGTCCCCTCTTCTTTGCCCTCCTTCCCTTCCAGTTTGGCATTTCATGCTGATCAGAGCTGGGCAAAATATTTAAAAGGTTAAAAGATGTGGCAAAGCAGTGGTCAAGGGTGTTATTTATCTGTTTGGGTCTCCAGTCTTGTAGTGTGGTGTAAATGTTGGTATTCCTGACACAAGCACGTGGTGAGCATTGCTTGTTTGCTCCTGTCCCTTTGCTCTCCATGAGCTTTCCTGGTGTGCAGGAATAGCAGGAGGGGATGCAGAAAAATACTGAGCCTTTGTGTGTTGTCTTTGATTATTGATTTTTTTTTTCTTTTCTTTTTGGAAGTTGAATGTGTTTTCACATCTCCATGGAGGTGACTTTTACCATCTCCAGTGGACCAGCCAGTTGGTGACTGATTAGTCCACAGCTGGCCTGTAAGTAAATGCTTGAAAGGACACATTTGGGTTGATGCTCTTCAGAGATCCTTCCCTGCCGTGTGATTAATCGCATTTAAGTCCTGATCCAGCAAAGTATAGAATCATGCCTGGAACGATGCAGGCGTGAGCTGCCTCTCTCAGATGGGTGGGAATGACTCGGTTATCCACGTGAGCCCTGCTGGGGCTGTAGGATGGGAGGCTTTTCCTCCTTTGAGACAAACACTGAGAGAGTGGGGAAGAGCAGGGGTTATCAGAACACCTCTTGAAGGTGACTGGAGAGATCTCAGTGAGGCAGCTTTTCCTTTGCAGGTCAAAGCCTGACCTCAGCAGAGCGGACGGGGAATTTGGCCCCGATATCGGTGCTGCTTGGCAATGTGACAGCTCTTACTTGCAGCTGGCCTTTGGGAAAATGTCCTTTTGCCTTAGTGCTACTTAAGGACAGGGATCAATGGCTTGTGTGTTCCCTTTCCTTTTGTCACCCTGCCCAGATGTCGCTCCTGAACAGGGAGGATTTTGCCGCTGCTGTCTGTGGATGCTGCTGGGAGAGCAGGGGGAGCATCCTCTGGAAATGCTTCTTGCACATTAAAACCCATCTCGTTCAGAGTAACTCAGATCTCCTTGTTTTGGCACAAGCACCCTGCCACAGAAAGGAAAGGCAAAGAAGTTCTGATAGGATGTAACAAATTATTTATAATTGTAGGGGAAAAAAATACTCATCTGCTTCCTTTTATAGTCAAATAGTTGGAGCCACTTTTAATGCTGACATTTCCTAAATATTTTAAAATTTATCTGTGCACATTTTCAAAACTATTATCCCTGAAACAGTTCCTGTCTCTTTAATAGAATCTCTCTAATTTACTTTCAAGAGTCAGGCTACAGACCTATTTTCAACTGAAATGACAAGCACCTGCTAACTTGGTTATACAATATGGAATTCTAGTCTGCCAGACATCTCCTGGAAAAGAAGCTGCAGCCTCCTAATAGGCTATTTTACTGTGAAAACAGTGTTAAAAAGTATAATAAAGTATTAACAATATTAAAATAAAACAGTGTAGGCCTTAAATGAGCTACAAACTAGTTAAATCTATTCCATTCAATATGAGCCTTCAGTGCTTTGCAGCTGATACCTCAGAGCTGGGATTTATCTAAAATGAAGGCACCAGGGACATGCAAGAGAAATGGTAATTATAATTTGCAAACATTAGGCTGACACTTTTTTGTGTATGTGTGTATAAATCCTGACAGCTGTGATTTGTGCCAATGCCAAATAGTGCTCCGGCGTGCAGGGAAGGGCTCACTTTGTGGCAGGCTGTCCTCAGAGCAGCAGCTCATTAAAACTTTGGAGAAAGAGAAGTTGCCGAAAACAGGAAGGCGTCAGAACCATCTGAGAGATTTTTGGTACACGCTTGTTGAAAGGCGTTTGAGAAGAGAGCCTTGGGTCTGACAAACTGGAATTTTAGTACGCCTCCCCGTTCACAGTGGGGCAAAATAATTGGTCATCAGTGACTACTAATTTGGTTTAGTAGCCAGAGGCGTTTTTTTTCTTCCCAGAAAATCAATGACAGTGCCGAGGTCTGTTCAACGTGATTCAGCTCAAGACGGGTCCTCATTTAGCTCTTGATGCTTCTTCCACTGGAGACAGCTATTTTGTTAAAATGAAATTAAAATCTATCTATAATACTCAGCTCAGGGAGCCGTGCCCGTCAATGCCATGCTGCTCTTGAGGTTTCAAGGTTGTCAGTCTCCCTTCAAACTTCTTTTCAAAGGTTTATATATCAGCTGCAAAAAAAGGTACTTGGCAAAAGTGGATACAAAGGGCTTTGCTCAGGAAGGTGTTTTACACCAGCTTGAAAGGTGCAATCAATTTGATTGCTAAGTTCTGTTGCGAAAGGGTAAAAACTTGACTTGCGAGGGCTTTTTTTTTTTTATCCTGTATAATTCAAAAGCACGTAAATATTTTAGTGCAGACCTCAGCCCGTGGGGTTTGTGTGTGGCTCTGCAGCCAGGGCAGTGCTTTTCCTGCTGATGGTCAGGACAGGGAGCAGAGCAGGGGATGGGTGCAGGCTGTGGCTCTTGGGGCTGTGCCCAGAGCACTGCTCCCATCCCAGTGGCAGCTTCCAGGCAGCAGGATCTGGCCCTGCATGGCTGCTTATGCAACAGATCCATCACAGAATGGAATTTGTCCCTGCCTGTGACACTAAAATTGTGTTGCTGCACCACTGCCTATGCTGAAACTTTAACCCTTCCTTGAAAGGTTAATGAGGTTTCAGGAGGGTTTAGTCCTTGTTGCTCTCCTTCCCCTAAGATGTGCTTTTGCTGCACAGTCAGGATCTGTCTTTGGGGTCTTTAGTTCCCCAGGAGAGACTTTTGGGGCTACAGGGCACCACTTTTGTATTCTTTACTTGTGTCTTCATGCTGGGAAGGATTTGTCCTGTGATAGAAGTGTCCATACAGAACCTCCCCATGGCTCGTGGTCAGGCCAGCAGAACCAGTTCCCACCAGCTCAGGTTGGTTTCTTATAGAACCATTAGGGTTGGAAAAGACCTTTAAGATTGAGTCCAACCTGTTTGTTTTTGGGGAATAGTTTGGTCTCCAGCACCTCTGGAGTGTGGGGCTCCTTGGGGCAGCTACCAATGGTATCAACTTCAGCAAATAAAGCACAAGCTGGGCTCTGTGATTCTGTTGGGAGCCATGGGGTAGTCCCAATGTAGACATTAGTCCCTGTGCCCTGAAAGGGGGCTGAGAGCACAGGAAAATTCTGTTTATGGCTCCCTTGCAGTGCTGTGTTGCCTCCCTGGTTACTGATGGGCTGCAGGTAGCAATCTATCTGCCATTAATTTGTGTGTGTGCAGCCCAGCAGGAAGCTGGGGTATGATTACAGCTCTGGCCCCTGTGCGAGAGCCGGCACAAGCCCCGGCATCCCCCTGCAAACTGCCGGGCTCTGCCTCGCCTTAATTGTTCCCCTTTGGCCCCTGGACCTGTCTCTTCTAACAAGGGCTGCGAGGAGGGCCGAGGTAATTGAAGCACTTAACCACACTCCCCAGCACTGCCTCCTGCAGCTAATTAGGAAAGAAGACCGCTGGGCTCTTCATTATTTCTTTTAATTGTTTGTGGGTTTTGCATAACGGTGAATGGCAGAAGAGGGATGCGCAGTTAGTGGTGAATCCTTGACTTTGAAATTTGGATAAAAGGTCACTTACAATTTGTTAAGGCTTTCACAAGGGTGAATTCAATTAGGCTCGAGGTCCCTACACACACGTGTGTGGGTGTGTTTGTGGAGGCAGGATGAGCTGTGAGTCCAAAGGCTCCTCGTTTTCCTAAACAGCTTATGTAATACACAGTAAAGTTATAGACCCCTTATAGCTTTATGCTTCTCTAAATAGGTCCTGGCAATAAACCCATGGAGAAGCCCAAAAGATCATTTTTAAATGATCTCCACTTGTTCTCACTTTCCATTAACTATTGAAGAAAATAACAAGAGAAAAAATGGTAGAAAACACTCAGGGACCAATTTTTTTTGCAGTCTTTGGGCTGGCAAAACTCTCAGTTGCAATAGTGGGTCTTCCACCCGTGTGGCAGCTGTGGGATCTGTGCCTCCAAAGCACTGATTACTCTGAATTTCTGAAGCTTCTTTACAATCCTTGCAATTTGGGTGAGGAAATAACAATATAAATTATTTCACTGCGGGCAGCCAATGAGGCAGTGGCTTCTTCTAAGTGTCAGAGGATCTGTTATTTTGCTCAGAGGGCTCATATGTATAGAACAGTAAAAAGAATAAAATCCATTGTAAACATGCACTTTAAAAGATTTATCAGATGCTCACAGCTGTACTTAGGAGTACACATGGTTACAAGAGCACCAATTTGCTTTACTATTCCCTCTCAGGCCGAGTGAGATGTTTGCTTGCACTGGTCCTAAAAGCACATATGGAGACGTGTCTTGCAGTGAAGATACCAAGCTGGCTCTTACCCATTAAATAACTGGCTTGACAAGCTGGAATTTCTGTGCTAGCATTGATTTTAGGGTTGGAGATGCCCTTTGGCTGACTTAATTGAAGGTTATTTAGGTTTGTCTTCAACACATTTGTCTGCTGTTATCTGCTGTTATCCTCTGAGAAACTCAGGTGGGATGTGATTGTGGGACAGAGCTGTTCTGCCTGGAGGTCCAGATCTATGGCTGAGTGTGAACAGTACTCAGTCTGCAGCCATCAACAAATGCAAAACATCCCAGTGAGTGAAAAACCAAGGAAAAACCCTTCCAACGCTGAGCAAAAGAAATCAAAGCATGAGGTCTTCCCCTTGACCTCCATCCCATGCCTGAATCTCTCTGGCTGGGTGGGAACAGGACTTTGTTTGAAAGGAAAATATGTTGATGAGGGCTGAAAAGGTTTGTTTTCACAGAAGGGATTCTGTGATTATTCCCCCCTGACCTGGGTTTTCCTTGCACAGGCTGAAAAAGCAAAAGTTGGCAAAGAAAAAGGTCCACTTGTGTCTAGAAGTAGCTCTGGATGGTAACATTTTGGAAGAAAATTTTCATCTGTAATCAATGGAGATAAATCCACAGACAACAGCCAGTCTGTGTGGGAGTAAATGACTTTCCTATTCAGTGCAAACCAATTGGTAATAAGGGATCTAAATCTGTCCTTCAGATCTCTTTTCTTCCCAGCTCTGAGGCTGATGTGTAGGACCTGAACCTTATGCCAAAACAAAACTTGGCTGATTATTTTCTCTTAAACTGTCAGCCTGAAGCAGACAAACTTTAGAGCAAGCAAATAGCTGCTCTGGTGGGGAATCAGCATCTTCATGGTACACTCAGGATTTTTGGAAGGGGGTAACAGGTCCTTCTGCCGAAGCAGCTGCTGGGGCACGGTGCAGGCAGGCATGGCTGGGAGCTCTGCAGTGGCAATGTGACCACATACCCAGCCTGGAACGTTTCCAGGAGAAGAAAACTATTCTTGAAATAGAAATTCTTATCTTAGCAGTGTGAGAATGGTGGCAGAGGCACAAAGTGCCTTTCACTGTGGAATTGGATAGGATGTGTAATTATCTGAGCTGATGGGAGTCCTGGATTTTTTAACTTGGTTGTGTTTCTCTGTCACCATGAACCTGACAGTGATTCCAGTCACTGTGTTATATTTTTACAATCTGTTTTGTCAGTCCTCAGTGTTTTTGTTTTCTTTTTCTGGAAAACTTTTTTTTGCCCTAATCTTTAGGATTGTGGTGGCTTTACACTCTTTGGCTTCTAGAGATCATGGATCAGATGCAGACTTGCCATAGTATTAGATTTTATTGCCCGTCCAGCTTTTCCTGGTGGGTTCTTTCCAGTAACACCCTCTGCTCTTCAACATTATTTCTTTGACATCTTTGCAGCTGGTCTACATCTAGATTAGCTTTCTTTCCATAGCCATATATTAACGACCTGAAATGTTCTTTAAGTATCTCAAAAATAAACCTATCAGTGGAAATATTTCATCACCTCTTGGGCAGCTTTCTAAACTTTATTCTGGCTGTGTCCAAATGGCACAAAGAGTCTGGGTGGAAAGGCCACTTGCTAAGCAGAGCACGAGCATAGAAATCTTCCTTCTCAGGGAAGGTGAAAGATTGGGATGATTGCAAATGATTCCAGTTAAAGATGAGGTACTGGGTAAGTGATGCCCTTGGCCAAGTGTAACAATTTGAAGAAGAGAGATTGCAGTGACCAAACGCTTTAGAGAGGTGAGTTTGCTGCAGGAACATGATGAAAACAGCTGCCAAAGGATTAGGAGCCGTTTTAGAGAATGGGAGGTGGAATGAAGGCAGGAGATGAAGACAGAAGGAAAATGGGCTGTAAAATTCAGGAAAGGGACAGTTGAAGTGAAGGCAGACAGTGGGGGGGACCCGGCAGGAGCCCTGGGGATGACAGAGTGCCAGGGAAATCCTGCCAGCACACCCAAGGTCAGCCCAACCTCCAGGCCAACTGCCAAGTGCATGGCAGCCCGTGGGAGGCAGGGTTATGGCCATGCAGGGTTTGGAGCAGGTACAGGTGCAGAATGGCAGAGGATGGCACGTCTGTGCACTCCTCGTGTCCAGGAATAGGTTCTGGGGTGTAGCAGGCAGATTTAGGATGCTCACCAAGAGGTGACTGGAAGCTTTTCTCTCCAAGCAGCCCTGGCAGTGCTGGGCAGTGTGTCCATGCTGAGGGTGCACTCTGCCCTGCTCACTCCTGGGGACAGAAATAGTGCTCGGGTACCAACTGTGTGCTGGAGTGTTCTGGCTTCAAACTCCTTGTGTGACCTTGCACAGATCAATAGCATCTAAAATCTAGCTGAAGACAGCATCCACATCTTTGTGTTTATTTCTCATTCCAAAAATGATCCTTTAATGTCGGCTGATTTCAGTACACAGTGAAGCTCAGCCTGAAAAGGTGCTCAGAAGGATAAATGCAGGTCTGGACATCTATTAAGGTTTCCAAATGCACCTTGAATAGCAGGCTGGAGTGACACGAGATCCTGGAGGTCTTCACAGACCCTCTGGGCCTTTAGGTCTCCAGTATCATCGAACCCCAGCCCACTCGGTGCCCTCCAGCCTCCTTCTTGTAGAACAAGGTCATTTTCGCAGAGTTTGGGGGCTGGATACACCTGTGGGGTAATTTTAAATGAAAAGACCTGGGAGGACAGCAACCCTCAGCAGCTCTGTAATGTGTTGTGCACAGAGCACGTGGATGGGGTTTAGCTCCTGGAGGGGACTGTCAAAGGTGGGAATTTTCCTTGGAAGGTGAGCCTATGGAGCTGTCCGTGGTGGGAAGGGCTGGGAGAGGTGAAGCTGAGCCTGTGTGCTGTTAGCCCAGCAGCTGCACTCAGTGGATGTCCTCTCCTGCAAAGTGTGGTGGCACAAGGCAGCTCCCGTAGAACTCAGAAGCTGGAGCATGAACTGGGGGAGCCTGGCTGGAGGATGCCCCACGGGGGACCCCAGCACATCCTCGTTACTGCTGACCTTGGCACCAGCACTGCCTGCTGATGGATCGGCTCCGGGGCTGGACAAGCCCCTGGGGAACCACTGCATTATCTGTTATGTCCCATCAGTGCCTCCCCTGACCCCTCCCAGCTCCGAATGCCACAGGCATCGGGGAAGGAATAAATCTCTGTCTGCTACTGAGAGAGAGAAGGGAGCGGGAGCAGGAAAAAGGAGAGATGAAAAATGTCCTTTTTATGACTCTCACAACAAAGCTGGCCACATGATTCGTAGCAAACATTACTCTGGGAAAAGGGAGGGAGAGAATGGGGGGGAATCAGCAAAAAGCAGCCCTGCTTCTCTCCCCTGGAAGGTGCCCAGGGGGAATTATAGAGGGGTATGGGTGACCTTTGAAGGTAAATATCCCAAGAAAAGAAAGGAAAGAGGCCTCAAAGCTTCAGAAAGCTTGCTGCAGTGTCTGAGGCTGCCTGTGAAACGCTGCACACACCGTGAGCAGAAAGCAGAGGCACAAGTGATGTGAGTTAGAGCAGCAGCAGGGCCAGGCAGCGATTAACAAGGCACTAATAGCAACCACAGCTTTTGTGCTTGTTTCTGTTTGGGATGATCCAGGGGAGCTCCAACCTGTGAGCTTAGGGAGAACTCCTGGTGTCTCCAGGAGACAGAAGCCTTTAGCAGCACAGCCCAGGGGCTGAGGAGGGGCTGGAGATGAGTTGCCAGGGCTTGAGAAGCTGTATGTCCTTTACCCACTGACCCCAGCCACGTTCCTGTGCCAGCTGCTGAATTATTTGGGTTCCCAGGGAAGCAGCCCAGCCCTGCACCAGCTGCAATTCCCACTGTGCAGAGAGAGAGCTGCAACAGGGCAGGGTCTGCACTGGAGTTCTGGGCTGGCCCAGAGCACCCCATCATCAGCCTGGGTGTCTCCAGATGCTTACAGTGCCATGGAAAGCACCTTTGCTCTCTGGCCTCCTCAGCCACACTGTCTGTGCTGGGGGATCACAGGCAGCTGCTGTTTTTGCTGGAAAACTTCACTGCACCCCAGATATTGAGCAGATCTGGTATTTCTTAAAGACATGAAGTGCTTGGAGTTGTGAAAAAAAAATATTTGTCACTGTTTTCTTCTGCCCCCAGATAAGCATGTGCCTTATTTGGGAGCACCTTGTCAGGTAGCAGCACTGAGATTACAGTCAAACAGGGCTTAGAGTCCAAACCCAACTGAAATCCATCGACAACCAGGTCATTTTTAGGAAAATGGGCCATCCTGAACCTGGTGAGCTGTGGCCAGGGACCAGCTTGTCCTGGGAATGCTCACCAAAGCTGGTCTTTTTAACTTGCCAGTCATGGAAAAGTGTGTTAACCTCCCACTTTTACAGAAATGGCTGTAACAACTCCTTGATAATCCCAGTAATTCGGTTTTATCTATAACATGCTTTTAAAGTAAAGGGATAAGTACAATCAGTCTGCATAAAAGGTAGCTGTTAAGGAGCAGGCAAGTTGTACAATAATAACTTTCAATTAAAAGCCCTTTCTCACTACTTCTGCCGTTGTGGGGTCTGCAGATTTTCCTTAAAACTTTTGAAGCATGCCTGGGCTTCTTACAGGCAGCCATTTAACCTCCGTTTATGAAGAAATAAAGCAAAATTGATGTTGATTTTGCCCTGCATTGGGGGATACTTTTGCAACATAAAAGCCCTTTTGCCTGCAATTTGCAGAGCAGCCCTGTCACATCGGTGAGGGCTGATACTGATAAAGATAAAGCTTTATAGCTGGGGCATTTGCAGCTAACAGCAAGCTAATGCTACATTTTCATTTTGATGCAATTAATGTTAATGTCTGCTACGAAAATTGTCATTAAATACCATTTTAAAATCCATTCAATTTGCATATGCAAAGCCCATTTACTATCATGTAAAATACACGGTGCCATTCATCATGTCTTTTCTCTAGAATTTGTAGCTGTTACTTTTCTGGTAGTGATTATTATCTAGCTCTTAAAATAAAACCTAATGTCTGGTCCAGACCTGCACTGAGCAAGAAACTCCCCTGGGCTCCAGCAGGACTTCCAGAGGCTTTGAGCACTGGCTTGTGCTGGAGTTGCACTGGCAGGGAGAAGCTTTTTGCCTCTATCCTGCTCTACTCCCAATTTCTGCCCAGTGCAGGGCAATGAACTAAGTGGGAGAGAGCAGGATAAAGAACTTGAACTGATCTTTAACTCCACCAGAGCATTTCAACCAGTGCAGACAGGTAGAAATGCTCTTGCCCTGATTTTAGAGAAAAGCATTGCCAATTTTCTAGCTGACAGCTCTTCATATTCCTTTAGATTAAAGGGCTGGCATTGAAGATATTTTTAAGAGGCTTCAAGCCCTTAATACCACAGGTGAAATGAGGCATGTATCTTAGATTCAGGTAGTTGATTATCTGGCAGAAGTGTCATCAGACATGCACGTGATGCTGTGACTCAGCATGTCCAGGTTCACACTTCTGTTGTGGGGACTGTGGTAGCTGAGACTGGGGAGAGATGTAGGTGTGAGGGTGGATCATTTCATTCTGAGGAGGGCCCAAATCTTCCCCCTTACCGTGGTGGCCTGCCAAAAGTCATGCCTGGAGGGATCTTGCCGCCATATCTGTCCTTATCTTTGCAGCGGATGTCCATGTACTTGTAGTACAGAGCAAACTCCCGGGCTTTGGTGCAGCCTTCATCCACAGCCCTGCGGCCCATGGTCACAAAATCTGGGGGCATGACCCTCTTATGAGGCTTGGCCTTCACTGAATCCCAGTGGCCTATGGCTGGAGGTGGAAGGAAATAGAAAGAAACATCAGGCATCTCAGTTAGCTGCTGTTTGGGAAAGCAGAGTGATGTGTGTGCATCGTGAGTGGGGGTCTTGTATGGCTAAGGTTCCTTTTGTGAACTTCAAACCCTGTCCTACTGCATCCCATATCCTGTGTGAATTGGATGTCTTCTCACCCTCCACCCTGGCCTGCTCAGGATGTCTGATTGTACAGGGAAATTGTGCCTGAGAGTACAAAGCAGGAGCCCTGACAAAGTTCTGACAGTGGCTAGGTGCATCACCCTTTGCAGGTGCACCCTCCCTGCCTGGGCTATGTGTGAGCCTCTGAAAGTTTCCAACGTGACAGAAAAATTTCACTGTCACCAAACAACTGGAGTGATATTAATGAAAGTGGGTAAATGTTGGAGTTCTGCACTTCCAGCTTGGTGAGAAGTATTGAAGAGCCATGGGAAGGAGAAGAGACTTCCTACTAGCATTAGGACTTTGCTGCAGGTCTGTGTTTCAGGGGCAGTCCTACCTTCAGGGACTCCTCCATCTCTCTTGTGCATGTACATCCCATAGGTAAAACCAAGGCCTGGCAGGGAGTAGCAGTTTCTCATGGGCTTCCCCAGTTCTGGCTGCAGAAAAGGGAATAGAGAAGCATATAGAGCATTAATAGAGAAGCATAAAGACGTTTTCTGATAAGATAAAGCCTCTGAAAACAGAAGTTTGTGACAGAACATGGCCATAAGTACCAGGAGTGTCCATTTGGCAAGGGCTTGAATCTCACTGCACCAATGAATGCCACAGTGCAGAAAGGAGCTGAAGCCTAAAGGATGCTGAATTTCACACAAGTTTGGTTTTGAGTTACAAAGAGACCTAGCCTTGCTGGAAATAGAGATCTTGGCTCAATAGATATGGACTTGAAGTCTTCTTTGGTTAATCTCTCCTTTGGTGGGGATGTGGTGGCTGCTGGGGAGACAGCAGCTGCTCTTAACTTTACATTGAGTTATTTCATTTCCAAGTTGTGCATCCTCCCAGAAAACTGATGTAAACTTCCCCAGACACAATCACATGGCTGCTCCTGCCTGGGAATAATCAAGACACAAGGCATGCTGAAGGAGGAGGATAGGGGGGATGAAGAAGGGAGAGCAGAGCCTGGAGCACAGAAAAGAACTTCAGCTCAATAACAACATTTCTATTTGGTTTCCAAATGAACTCTTCCCTTTGTTGAAAACAGCCCTTTCTAAAATCCACTGACCCAGTGATGTGATGCAGCCACAGCTGCATTTCCCCACCTGTCTCCTGTGAGCCTGGAGCACAGGGAGGGACTGTCCCCTGTCAAGCACTGAGCACCAGGGGACTGAGTGGGGTTTTAGTGCCACCATGGCCATGGTGCTACCGGCAGTGACAAACCATGTGTGCACTCTGTATGTGCAGGAGCTCGTGCAAAGTGATGATAAAGGAGCTCTCATTGCTGATCTGGTCCTGTATTTACAGCTGGTTTTAGACTGGTTGTCACTGGTGGACAAGGGAGATGGTTCCATGTTCCTCGGGTGCATGAAAAAAAGCGTTTTCCTGGGATCATGTTCTGATAACAGATTGGGGAAGTGAGGTCAGAAATCTGCTATGGTGGCAAAGGTGTGTCAGATGGGACAAAAATCACTGAGAAACTGCAGGGAAGGAGAGAGGTTTGTAACCTGTGGCAAAGCTGCTTCCAGAGCCTCGAGTGCAGAACTCTGTAGAGTGGAAGAAATTACAGGATTTAAAGAGTCCCTTCTGCAGAGCACCTGAAGTTGACACAGTTGGGTGTTTGCTCCATCACAAAGTGAGTGCCTGCTGTTTCCTTTTATGATCAGGTGGCATTTTACAGTCACTTTGCACTGAATAAATAAAGCTGAAGGTGCTGGATAATTAATTAAAAAAAAAAAAATCTGGTCCAATATGTTGAACATGGAGAGAATCTGTGCCTGAAGAAAAATCAACGAACTCAGAGGACTCTGGTTGCCTGCCAACATCTTTTACCTACAAAAGCAGAGAAGGGGAAGGATGTTGCAGGAATTAATCTTGCTCAGTGTAACCCACAATTACAACCTTTCTCATTCATAAATTAGCAAAATGCTGCTTCCAGCTCATGGACTGGTTTCATTTATTTGTCCTGGGGCATTATAGGTGTGCTCTGTCATAAAGCAGTGGGGAAACTGAGCCAAACTTGATGCAGAAGGTCTTTTTTTCCTTTCTCCCCCAGTTCCAGCACCGTTCCCTGTGTTCAGGTTTAGCCTGTCACAAAGCTGCTTGGCTGGAATACAGATCTGTCTGACAGCTGTGCCCATCAGCAGACAACTTCATTAAACCTCATTAAGATGTCATTTCTCTGCCTTATTTCCCACCTCTTGGCTCTAATTAAAACCGTCTCTCTCTGCATCCCAGGCGGTCCTAATTTTCTCTGGGTACCTTCTGCAAGTTTTCTCCCTTTACGACCTCAGTGAGGAAAATCCAGCATCCTAAATGCTGTTTATCCAGCCAGTTTGAAAAAGACAGCTCTAGACCTTCTCCTGAAGAATTCCCAGAGCACCCAGCAGAGATCAAACCTCTCAGGGCTATGAGATGTGTGCTGCAGCTTTGTTTGCTCTCTCAAGCTGTCTTTAAGGGCTTGGCTGATGCATCCTTTCCCCTTGGACATGAGAATTTCCCTGGTTGAACCAGATGTGTTTGGGATGGGTTTGGAGGGTGCCATGCTCCCACTGGTCATGGTGCAGTGCTGGGGGTGTTTGATCAGTGTGGATACCTTGGTTAGCTGAAAAGTGAGTGTTGTTGGGTGTACTGAGTTATCCCCAGCCTTTGCCAGGTAGTTTCTGATCTGTGCAGCCCTGGGCTTGAGCCCTGGATTTGTATTTGAGTGCTGGAAAATGTTTGCTGTGAAGGAAGAGGAAGGCTTTGAAAGGGGTCTGTTTCTAGAGGTGGAGGTGTTGCAAAAGCTTAAGGAAGTGCAAAAATTTTTAAGGATTCCAGGTTTTGTTGCAAGACTTGTGTTCCATCCCTCGGTGTTCATGGCCCAGCAACACACATTGCATCGATTTTCTAAAGATGACCAAGAGAGGTGGGAGATATGCACACAGAGAGGCACAGCAAGAGACTGAGATGTGGATTTGTAATCCCTGCCTCTGCAGCCTTTCCCTGGGAGGGGATGCTGGGCAAATCCATGAATCCTCTGTGCTCAACTCAGCCGGGGCTGCCCCATCCCCTCCTCTCTGGCTCTGCCCTGTGGACACCTGCAAACTCTGTGCTGGTGCATTTTCAGCCTGCCAGGCCCTGCCTCCTTCCTACCTTCTGTTCCCCTTTTCATTACACCCCCTTGTACAGTAAAGCCTCCCGTCACGCTGCCATTACTATTATTATTGCAGATTTACTGCACTTGCAGAGTGAAGTGATTGCAGTGACAAGGCCCAGCATTTTTCCCTCCTTCCCCCCGCGACAGCTTGAAATCAAGCCCTTCATTTGCATTTACATGATCTTGCTGTGCAGCTTATGAGATCGGGAGATTTATTTGCTACTTAGCTTGATGTTTGATTACACTCTAAGAAGGCAGTGAGCTACAAAGTGCAGGGATACATCAGAACTGAGCTACTGAAAGCCTCTGGGGGACAGTAACTCAACATCAGGTTTAGGTAGATGAGAAAGGGAATGTTCAGTGTTTTGAGAAAGGCAAATTTGATGAGATTTTTTTTTTTTAAAGGTGGAAGGAAAAACTTAATTTCTTGCCAAAAAAAAAAAAAAAAAAGGGAAAACAAGAATGTTGTTATAAAAACACACCTGAAAAATCTGGGTTTGTTAGTGTAGAAGAAATCCTAGCAGGGGCTGCTGGCTGCTGGGCTGCCTGGTGCCAACTGCTTGTAACTTCCACTCCCAAGAAGATTATTAATAATAAGTTGGCAGTTGTCTTTGAAGCTTTTCATAAGCATTAAAGGTCACAGCCAAAGGAAGTTTTGCTTGATGGACCAACACAAGATCTGTCCCTGATTTATTAAGCTTCAAAGCATGCCACTGAGCATTAGCACTCTGTAATAAAGGGGAAACTGAGGCAGGGAATCAGTGTGCCCATGCAGGACAGCAAAGGGAACAGAGTTTGGACTGGGGAGAGAAGAGAGTGAGACCAAATCATCCCAGTCTTCTATATCAGCGTAAGAATCTTTCTCTTTCCAGAGAAAAGGGT
Source organism: Toxostoma redivivum (assembly GCA_013397375.1). NCBI lineage: Eukaryota > Metazoa > Chordata > Aves > Passeriformes > Mimidae > Toxostoma > Toxostoma redivivum. The sequence continues at coordinate 31,778 of VXBI01011151.1, forward strand.
GATGGTTGGGCAAACTGCTACCCTTGGAGTCAGAAATGGCAAAGCTCAAGGATCTTGTTGTGAGTTTAACTCCTTTCATTGCAACTTCTCCAGACAGGTCAGCCACACTGCTAACCCAGAGTACATCTGCAAGTGCAATCTCCACTAACCTGTGCTCCTGACTGACCTGCTCTGGGAGCTGCAGCCTTATTAGACACCAACCTTTGAGTGTCAGGTGTGGATTTGAATGATTTCCCCCTCTAGAAGCTGCGTTTTGTGCAAGGCTGGCAGCAGAGGCGTCCCCCTCGCTGGGTTTGACAGGGCAATGAGAGGAGGCAGACAGCACTTCAGCCCAGGCTCTCCCTACACAACCCCTGGCACCAGCCCCTTGCCATTTTCTTGCTCCCAACAGGGCTGGAACACCAACAAGCAAGGGCCACACACAGAGAGCCCAGCACAGAAACCCAGTCCAGGGAAGCACCCACTTCTGATACAGTCACTGTGCATTCCAACTGTTTGCACTCAGCTTTTAGTCTTGAAAATTGCCATGAGTTATGCTATTACAATTAATCATTAAAGACTTAAGAAAGAGTATACCCCATTACATAAAAGACTCCAGTGATGATCTTTATCTAACTTGTAAAATGGGCAGGCTTGATGCGACTGAATAATTTTCCTCTTATCTGCACAAAATCATGAATGCAAGTCAGACTTTGAACCTGAAGTGAACACTGCGAGACCAGCTTATAATTACCAAAACTGAAAAAAAGAACAGCGTTTTCTAATGAATGACAAGCCACTAGGTGGAAATCTAATTTGGTCTAATTAAGCAGCCTTTGTGAGGATTTGTCTTTAGATGAAAAGAGAGAGCCAAAGAGATCTAAATGCAAATGAACTCTATCATTTTGGTTTTAAAGGGCCAGGCAGATCTGAAAGTATTTGCATACACAATATTTGCATTTGTCTTCATGGGTGTATTCACCTTCTAGTTTTCTATTGAAAAATCCTGTTTGTCCCAAAATTCTGGGACTCTGAATATTAGTCAGTTACCATAAGTCATAATTACCTTTAAGGACTTAGTAGATAATGTGCTGTTGGAGGGACAATTTTAGCAGTAGGGCACAGCAACTGTTAAAACTGCCTTTCTCTGTAACAAGGCTGCTTCTTTCTGCTGTTTGAAAATGGCTTTGGAAAAAAAAAAAAAGGATATTTTTTGCTAAGGAGTCAGATCTCAGGTCTGCCACTGTCGATGTGTGGCACTGTATAACTCTCAGGTCTTTGGGGGCACCTGCTGGACCCTGAGCTCCTCCTCGGTGCCTCTGTGTCAGGATGAATTACTTCAGCATTGATAAATCACCAACACCTTGCCCAGTTGTGCTATTTCTGCTGATTCTGCCGACAGTCTCCACGCTGGGAGCAGCCAGCCCAGGTACAGCCCCAAAGGCTGAGACTCACCGAGGTGTTTGACTGTAATTGAGATGGAAATATTGAAAACGATCTTCTCCTGCTCTATTAAATCTGCTCCTGACTTTAAGATAAATTTGTGTCTGTGTAAGGTTTTTGTGCCAGCACTGAAGGTCAAAGAAGCACATGTGTTTCTGTAGAGGGTGTCACAGCTTGTGAAGTTCACATCAGCCCTTGCCTGCTCTCAGTCCTGAGGAAGAAACGTGGGCTGTAGTCAGAAGACAAAGCCCTTGGCAGGAGGGAAGGGTTATTCAGGCTAAATGAATGTGCAGGTTTACAGCTATTGCTGAGTGAGGTCTTACCTGTGCCTGATTTTTCTTGAGCTACAACCACTATTCACCTCTAAGAGACAGAATGAGCCTGGGATAGATTTGAGGACATGTAGGAACAATGGCAGGGAGGTTTGGGACAGCATGGGGTGCTCCTGGAGCAGCTGGATGGAGAAGGACCTCTCTGAGTCCTTGCTCTCCCTACAAGCAACATCAGTGGGAAAATGGAGGCATGGATGGACAGATCAGTCTGGGAAAATCAGGAAGATAATTGTCTTTGATGTGGCAGCAGTTTTGGAAGCTCAGGGTATGATGTGGGCAGAATAGCACGCAGCACCTTGGCAAAAAAAGAAACAAAAGCAATTTCACCACCTTTGTTGTTGACTTCTCAGAGAAAAGTGGGGCCAGAAAGGAGCTGGAAAAGGGGATGTAGTGGGGTTGTCATTTCCCAGAGAACCACAGCCCCGGGGATACCTGCTGTCCTGCAAACCCTGAAGTCAAATTGTGCCAGGGAATGCTGTTGCTCAATGACTGGCTTCAGTGAGGACACTGAGGTTTAGCTGAGAGAGGGATGTGGGCTACTTAAGAATGAGAGAATATTCTCTCATTTTTAAAGAGAATGGACAATGGCTTTGGTTTTTTGTTCGCTTTTCTTTTTTTTTTTTAAAGGTTCTGTCCCCCTTCAGCAGTTATGACCTTTTCTTTGTGTTTCATCCTTAATAATATCTGTTCTTTGAACCTCCCCATCTGTTACTTCAAGAAAAATCCCTTTATGTTCTTAAGGCCAGATGTTGGCCCAGATTATGTCCAGAGCAGCTCAGGTCAGTGAAGCTGCTGCTTACACCATGTAACTCCCCACTGCTGCTCCAACTTCACCCAGGTAGTTTTTATTTAACTCCCCTATTTTTATTTGGCTGCAATAGAACATACTAAGCTAAGTGCTGCCAGCATAGCCTTCATATAAGTCACACTGACATTAAAGGAGTTGAATTCAAGTGAGAATTTGGCTGTGGGCCTTTCAGAGCAGACTGGATATGACATTTTCTGTATAGTAAAATAGCTCCCCAGCAGCACAGACCTCTGATTCTTAGGCCAAATTAAATCCCTGGCTGCAAATGAGATACTGGCTGCCTTGAGAGCTACCTGTTATTTCACAGCAGAATTTGTCTGAAGTCAATACACTTGTGGTATCTCCTAGAAGAAAATTCAAATATTTCAGATGAGGAGACAACTTGTTAAATTCAGGCGAACCTCTGGTTCAGGAATCTCTTGGCTTTCACTCAAGGAGAAACTAATCTCTGATCAAAGATGCTGGAACTTACCAACTTCAGTCACCTCATGTGCAGAAATAATCTCCATTTTCATTAGAGAATAGATAAAGTTTTTGCTGTTAAAAAAGGATGCTGTTTCTTTAATGTAATAAAACCTCAGCAGGACAGAACGTCTTTACTAGACTATCCCTCGCTATTCCCACAAGAAATCAAATATAATCCTATTTAAGAAGCTTTAAATAATTTTGAGCTTTCATATTGACTTATTAAAATGCAGCTTAAAAAATGCCTTCCTTGCAATCCCTTTACAAGGGTCAGGGATATAAAATTTGAAGAAATATGATTAGTAGATCAGTTGGAAAGATATGCAGCAGCTTCCAATTTTATTATTTAAAATGCCCTTTAGGAAGAAAAGGTGATTCTGTAAAAAAAGTGGCACCATCTCCCTGAAGGAATCCAGACCTGGAGCTTCCAGTCCTGTTTCCTGCATTCAGAATTCAAGACTTCTGCCAGGTTTTTCTTAGACCTGAAGAGCCCTTGCAGCTGGGACAGAAGAGCTGGTTTCTGTGTGCTCCTAGTCCAGAGAAATTGAGGCTTATCAGGCTCAGGCACAGAATAAGCCAGGAGCACCTGTGGCCATCCCTGCCTGGTTCAGAAGACAAAGTGATAACAGAGATGCAAATATGCCCCAGAGGACAGAGCCACTTCAGGGCTGAGCACAGGTACAATTTGGCCCCCAGAGCCTTTCTTTTAGCACCTGGAAACTTGGGGAGATGAAGAGCTGTAAACTTTCAGATGTTGGTTGGAGTGGGATCAGTCCCTTTTTCACTTTCTAAACACTACGTGCTGGAATAGAAAATTATAGGATGAAACAAGGCTCCTGCTGTGCTGACTTGAACTCTCTGCAGGGTGAACTGTGTCTCGAAGCAGCAGTTGCACACTCCACCTGAATCCTGAGGGGTCCAGGCAGAAATCTTCTTCCAGCACATTTCAGTCCAGTTGCCCACGTTCATTCCTGGGGAGTTCGGAGAAGTGCAGTTCCCCTGGGAGCAGCAGGGTTGTAGGGATGGAAATGAGGAGACAATTTGACCCCTGTTCTTGAAGAATATTAAATACAGCAGACACCCAAATTGTGCTGTGGGTTGGGCACAGCTCCCATTAAGAACCTGATGCAAGAACCTGCCTGAATCATTTGCTGTGTCCTACAGCAAAATGTGTTCAACCTGCTGAAATGTAACTGCAAAACCCAGTGAGCCAAATCACACCCTGCCCATTACACTTACAGCCAGCTGCTGTGAAATCCTAATGTGTCAGGCTTTCTCCAGGAAATAAGGCAACTAATAACTTTACTCCTGCCTAAGGCTGGACTTTGGTCAAGGCTGTCAGGGCATCTATGATTTTCCAACGTTTTTGAAAAAAATATCCATGATTTTGACATTTTGTGTGTGTGTGAGCAAGCAGGGAGCTGTGATAGCTGAACTTCCCAGAGCTGCAGTGCTCAATGTTGCTCTGCAAGACAAACACCAGAGAGTCCTGAGCCCACTGGTGCCTGTCTCCAGCTCCTGAGGAGCTCAGTGGCAGTCAAACAGGGTTGACCCCTTCCCAGAGTTTTGTCCTGTGGCAGAAAAAGCAGCAGTGACACCAAAGGCAAGACCAGCAAGCACTGGAGAGAGCCCTAATCCTCCAAGGAGCTGTCATGAGGTTTTACCCTGCCCTGTCTTTGTAATTTTCTACATTTAGGACAATAATTGTGAAACTGGGCTGAAATAGCACTGGGGAGTTGCTGCCAGTGCTTAAAAGCTCTCATTGCCCATAGGTTGATCTTATTAATGGTGCTAAAAACATGGCAGAAGTTATGTGGCTCACAAATTAATGCTTGCTTTCTTCACTCTCTCTATATATATATTTCTAAAATTCCCCATAATTCTACATCTGACTCCCTCATTGCTTTCCCCACCCTCAACACAATTCCATCTCTGCTTTGTTCTGCTGTTTTTCTCTCCAGTCCCATATTTTTTGTTTTTAAAGATAGAACATAAGGGGTTGGGTACTGCCCAGGTATGACATACATGAGCAGTCCAATTGTTTTCAAAGGGGCAACCTTCTGAGGCAACCAAGAGTTGGCTCAAAAAAGTCACTTCCTAATTGCATCATATTTGCTAAATCAGACGTTTTACGTGCTTGAGAATTCTCCATGTTCCTTCCGTGTTCAGCCATTACAAAAGGCTCCTGCTCTGCTGGAATTCTGACCCATATTTTCCCTGCTGCAGTCCAAATTTGCTAAAAGGTAAAAGGGAAAAAAATAAAAATCTCTGCCTCATCACATCTCTCCCAACCCCTGTTCAGCTGCTGTGGTATTTTCCTTCATTATGCTGCTGCCTCAGACTGTAAACCTCTCTAATTTCCTACATCGCAGCTATTTATTTAAATGCTAACTCGCATTATGAAGTGATAATCCACAAGCGCAGGAGATAATTTATGAAGCATTTAAATTAAGAGGAGCAGCTAATTGGGAGCATGTGTCTTATAAGCCTTGCTAACACCAGAAAACTACAAATTAGGGAGAAAATGGAAGATATTTTTATCTTGCTTTTTTCTTTTGTAATGCACTGAGGAAAAATATTACCATCCATCATACAAACACTGCTGCTCACAGAAGTCTTCTGTTGTTGGCTTCGTAGTTACTCGAACACACAATACTCTCATTATTACAAATTCCTCATTATAACACACAAAATCATCTTTGCTCTCAGAGAAGGTGGAACGAGGTGGGGTTTTCTCCAAATAAAGCGGAATAAATTTTCCAGGAAAGGTCCCCTTCTCAGCTGCATGCATTAATTTAAAAGAGCAAAGACTCCCTTGTTATAGAGCAATGTTAAAGTGCATTTAATTTAGGACTGCATCACGCTGTAAGAGTTTTATAGGTTTTTGTTGAAGTGGGAATGAGCATAAATGGCTTTGAGTCAGGGAAAAGCAAATGTGCTGCAAGGCTGAGAGGGAAGGTGTTTTGGATGCTTCGTTCAGATTTTTGACACCAAAGTCACAAACTTTGTTTTCACTGCAGCTTTGCAGTGGTTTATTCATTAAAAAACTAATATTGACCTGAATCTGAATAGCAATGTGCCCCATGCTGTGCAATTCCCAGGATCCAGCTGTATAATGGAATGGCTCACAAAATGCTGCTGGGCTGGGCTGAAGGGAAAGGAGGACACCCAGGCCAAGACAGCAGCTTTGGGGAAGGTGATAATTATCCCAGCTTGAAGGGCACAATCCTGCAGCACATTCCCTGGGAGGCTGTTGCCTCAGCAGGGCTGGGTATCCTCAGGAGGCAGCTGCTTTTCTCTCTAAGTGCACTGCCCCTTTGGTGGGGATCTTTTGGGTGTTGGTGCTTTGATCAGAGGAAACGTCTGGGATGTTCTCCCATAGGAGCCAGAGGGTTTCTCTGCACTCCCCAAAGAGCATCCCGGGCATCCAGGGGATTGCATGAACACAGTTCTGAGGGAACTCATGGCGTGTGGAGCCTGAGGCTGACAGCAAGGACCACCTTAACACACAGCCCTCTGCCAGCCTTCAGCAACCACTTTAGTTTGCAGTACAGCTGAGCGAGATCTTTAGTTAGGATCCTCCTTTACCCAGCAACCAATTCTTGTGGCTCCCTTGTGTGGCCGCTCGAGACAGATTTGCTGTTAGAGTGAAATATTGTGTGCACACCCTGCCTGGCAGGGTGCTTGGGAACCACAGTGAGATCCTTGGACAGAGGATGCTCGGTGTGTGTGAGCCCAACCCCTCTACCTGACTGCATATGTGTGCGCTGCATGTCTAGAAAACACCTGCCTCTAATCTCTGCATTCTTGTTTTTGCTCTTACAAATCTCCCTTTCTGTATATCCTGTCAGAAAACAGTCAGCAAACAGGCTCTGGCATTATTGGAGTTGCTCCTGGATTCGAAGGAAACCATAAATCTGAAACTTCAATCATGTCTTTATGATCATTCAGCAAACAGAGATGGAGGATTTATTCAACATGGGATAGCAAAGGGGAAACTGCAGGGGGTTATTGCAGGAGATATTGGTTTAGCTAAGGCAGAACTGCTCCCTCGGGCCTCTCTAGGGCCGAGCCAATGAACAATGGCACCAATGACAATAACAAGGCAATTATGGGGAAGAGGGTGAGGAGGGGTAATGCTTTGTTAAAGACAGAGGTAAGATTCCAGCATGGTGTCTCTTTTGTGTGCTTTCGGAACTAAAGGATGGTGTGTCTGCCCAGGGTGGTCTTATTAGGAGCTGGTGATCCTAAAAACACAGCAAGTGCTTCAAAGTGCTGCCTGTAGCTTGCATGTGACTGTGCTGCTCTTAGGAAGTTATGATGATTTCCTCCCTAATTAAATAGGGCTGGCAATGGGTTCCCCTAATCCATGCTGCACTCCAGGGCAGGAGATAAGTATGTAAACCTCTGCTGATGAAGGTTTGTCTCTCTGGCTGTGTGATGATGTTGGTTTTCTGCATTTAGAACTAACCCTTCCTCCCAGGAGGGGGCTCAGGGGATGTCCCCTTGCTGAGAAGATGCTCAGACCTTTACCCAGGTTGGCTACAAACACTAAAACAGCCCTTCCACCAATCTGGCCTGGAAAGGCTGTTTTGAGATCACCCTGTGACCTGGTGCCCAGCCTTGCACTGCTCCCAGCTTCATATTCTAGATGATATTTTTAATAACAATAGCCAACTTTCAAAATCCTGACTGGGGAGAGAAGCTCAATCCCTAGGTTTCAAACACAAAAAGATTTTGGAACAACAAAAACAGCATTTGCTCTCATGGGGGATCAGAGTGGGGCAGCACTGGAGGGGTGGCTCCTGTGGGACCCCTCAATTTCAGCAGGGAGCAACACTGGGCTCAGCCCTGTCCTGATGTCCTCCAACAATGAAGCTTCCTGAGTACAAAATTGGAGCACAAAAACCTTGGCACAAAGGTGTGGAAATGTGTCTGGGCGAGCTGGATCCTACCACTGCTGCCAATGGATGGGACCTGCATGAAATTAGCATCTTTTCAGAGTGCAAGAGACACAAACATCTCTTTTTAAANGCGGTGGTGCAAAAGCAGAAATCCAGCGATCCATCCCCACCTGTCCTGCCTCCCCTCCCTTTCTTTTAACAATTTTTTCCCTCTCTTCCTTTCCCTTGCCAGCCCCTGGGCGGTTTGTTTTTGCCTGCAGAAGGAAGTTTGAAATATTGTGGAGGGGTGCAGGCAGCGCTCCCTGTGGCCCTGCCCCTGATGGCAGGAATGCAGCCATAAAATAACCCAGCGCCATCCGTAACCTGTCGCCAAAGCCCCTCTCCGAGGTGAGAGTTTTCCTCCCTGCCGTGGCTGTTAGCTGCAATGTATTTCTCCCTGCACTAAGCACCGTCTTTCCCAGGGCTGCATTACAATGATTTATAAACCCCATTTCTGGGGAAAACTAATAGATCAAAGTGAGGAGAAGGAAAAGGAGACATGAGCAGCTGGAAGAAGATATTGAAGCATGAAACAAAAACAGGAATGAAAAAGTAGTTTGTGGCACTAGTGAGTTGTTCTGTGCTGCACTTCTATTATTGAAAAATAATAGGGGGAATCTGTATTTTAATCCATTTTTTCAAGAGATGTTGAAGTAATCTGAAAAGCTCTTCCCAGAGCCAGCTTGCTTTTGTGTGTTTGTGCATCTCTTACAGAACCAAACACTTATTTTGCTGTTTAGCCTTTCCCTGTCTATTTTCATGTCATATTTAGACTTTCTATGTTTTTAAGCGACATCTAGATTTTCTAACAGGGTAACAGAAAGCATTGCATGGAGGATTGATGCTCCTCTGGACCTGAGCCTAGGATATGCTTGTTCCTGAGCTAAGACTTGGTCAGTTTTTACAAAGGGACTTCATGGACTGAGGTCAGGGTGGCCAGTGAGGTGCTCTGCCTTTGTCTTGTTCCCTCTTCTGCACAGTGGAGATGAATGGACAAGATTCATCACATAACTCTGAGCATCAGTCAAGTTAAAACCCGACTGAACTGAGCCAGGAGCACAGACCAATGCTCATCTCTTAGTTCTACAATGATTAATGCATTAGTGTTTGTAAGAGCTTTGGTGATACTGAGCTAATTGGGCTTTTGTGTGTGTTCTGCTTGTCTGGTTCAGCACCAGACATCCCTGACTTCAAACGTAGGCAAGGGTGGAGAATTATGATGAAAATAACCATAATCCTTGTGGAGTGCTTCATATATTCACAGGGCTGCACAAACCTTCTTCCTCCAATCTCCCCATGTTGAGTGGATGTGAGAGCAAACGCTACACACCTCTGAAGAAATGCTCAGAGTAGGACAAACAGCAGATTTGACAGAAAACAGACGTGTGTGGCAAGACCACAGGGGCTTTTCTAAGAGACTGTACAGAGCCATGAGAGGGAAGCTGAGGAATTATCCCCAGGCACATCCCAAACTTCTCTGAGGTTTGTAGGTTTCCATTCAAAGTATTTTTCTATGTTCCTGTTGTTTAAATTTTCACTCTGGCTGGCAATTTTCTGTTGCCAGTAATGCTGGAGAGCCGTATTCACTTTAGGCTACGTGGCTTGCCTTGGTTCCTGATTTCTGCTCCATCCTTTGGTGTTGGTAGAAGGGTTCCTGGGGGAATGCAGGTGCAGGGGATGTTCATGGATGTGCATAATTGGTACTTCTCACAGATAACACAGGAAACAGGCACGTGTTGAACTGCTCTGCACGAGGAAGGGCTGTGCTTGTTCACACAGAGGAGCTGTGGGGGCAATCAAGTGCTGTATTTTCCTTTTGGTGACTTTGTAAAAACATGGCCTGGAGAAGACACATCCAGGATGGCATTCAGGAGCAAGCATCCAAGATATGATCTGCTTTCAGCTGCATGTCTGACTGTTGATAAGAGAGCCAAAACTGCCACTGGCAAGATCAACACCTGCCCACTCAAACAATCTTATCTCAATCTGGATTCTTCCACCCTGATATATTCTGCAATTCTGTGACCCTCATGGCTGAGCCTGACTTTTGGCTCAGGGCTTTGATTGGTAAGAGCTGGGTGAGTTAAAATAAAGATACAATTAATTGGTTTTTAATTAATATTTTTGCTCATGCCCTGTGCAACGTTGTCTAAAAACATGTTTAAAAATGCTCCAGACAAGAGAGGTCATCTTGCTAAAACATTCAACCCCTTCCTTCCTTTGGCTGTGCAACCCCAAGGAGCCCCACAATTCCAGAGAGCCATGGTGGTGTCACACCAGGCAGCTGCAGAGACCCTGTTTGGGATCCTGCAGGGATCCATTACTCTGCTGACCAGAGCCTGATGCAGCTGCCTCTCCCATACACCTTGCTCTGGTAGCTGCATCCCCTATTACAACAGGTAGAAAAACCATCCATGCTCTAATATCTACTGTAACCCTCCTAAAACTATGACAAAATCTTTCTTCTGTCTCCCTATGGCCCAGCCAGTCTTCTCCTGTTTCCTGTCTGCAGAGAGAGCTGGCAGGATGAAAGACAGCTGGGAAGGTAGGGAGAGCTGAATGTGGACTAAGAGCTGCCAGAGGAATATGAGAAGAGAATTTTGCCCTATAAGCTTTAATAAGGTGGTGGGTTAAGAGAAATGCAGCTAGGGAGAAAAATGGGGAATGTTCTCTCTCCAAATGGGCACTGCTTCAGTTTGTAAAAGCACCAGGGATTCCCCATGTGGCTTAATTTATTATTTTCCCACTCGTTAAATGCCAAAACAATAAAGCAAAATCTATTGTTAGCTTTAAAATGCAGGTGATTTGCATATGGCTGTGATAGTCCTACTGCTGCCTTCATTTAAACTCAGTAAGCCGAGGTACCTTTAAAAATTATGACTTGTTTTACATTTAATATACTGAACTATGTTAACATAATATTAAGGGGCTGACTTCACAGCTTAATTGCTGATCACGTAGAAGGCAGCTTTAGCAGCAGCATTAGTCTGGCAGAGCTGTGCAGCCTGAGATGAGCAGCTGGAAGAGCAGCCTGCACAAAGGGGCTCAGAGATGCTCCTTCCCTGCCATGATGCCCCCACTAAGAGCACCCTGGAAACCCAAAATAATTTTTAATCCCTTGTGTTAGAAGGTGTTTGGCTCCCTAATGCAGAGCAAAGCCTGTGCAGGGCATAATTGCACTTGGACAAAGCAGTGCTAGAAAATCAGGTGGGTTTTTTCCCCCATCCAGTTAGGTTTTGCAGAGGGGGAAGGAATTCACCATTCCCTGCCAGGGCTGGACACACACACTGCTATTCCCAGCCCTGGGTCTCTGAGGTTGCTGCAGAGATTGTGCAGTTCTGGTGTTGGTGTTGTATATTCTCATTTTCCTCCTTCCTTCTTTGACCCTTGGTTGTGTCAGGCTGAATGCAAAGAGGGCAGGAATGGCAATGGGAACCATGCCCACACAGACTCTTAACCTCTCCTTGAATGCAGAGATCCTCTGACAATATTTTGGCTGATAGAGTTGGCTGAGGCTGCACGAGGCTGCTTGGGAAGGGTGAATTGCTGCAGTTTCCTTTACTCCCTCGGTATTTTTAGCATCCTGAACCCTGGGCCAGCACTCAACAGCAGGGCATCACCTATAAGGAGGCAGCTCCTGCAAGTGGCTGACTCGTCCTTGATCCCCAAACCTCCAGCAGCAAAGTGGCACACGGTGCTACCCTTCTTGTACATTGTCAGAAATGTAATTAAGATATAAATACTGCCCCAGGATGTGCCCAAAATAAGGGATCCTAGGCTTTTCAGGAGCTGAAAAGGTGTCCAAGCATTACCAGCTACTCACATCCATGTGTGTCTGACTTCCACACATGGCTCAGATTTTGAGGTCTGGACTCCTTAAAAAATTTGTCTTTTTCTCTGTGAAAAAAAAAAAAAAAAGAGAAAAGCATCCAGATTGACAGAGATGTACACCAAGTTCTAGCCCTCTATGATTTAAAAGAGCAAAGTTACAGGTCCCTGAAAATTGAGGTTTATAATAGAAGCACTGACAAACCCTTAACTACAGAGAAGCTACCAGGCATTGCAACAATAATTGGGAAGGGAGGGAAAAAAAATCACACTGTGTTTTTCAGTGCTTAGCTAAGAAATACAACAAGAGAGTTTATTGCTTGCAAAACACAGCTGCACTGCCTCAAATTGGATGGAAAAACGAACCCTGATAATTTATTACACCCCTAAAGTCACAAGAATGTACCCATAAATTACTTTTTTGGAGGGGGAGGGAAGTGGTACCACTGTAGTCCATTCTGCACAACCTACTTATTAGTATCATAATTTATTATTATTATGCCCTGCTGCAAATAGAGAGGCAGATAAAACTCAAATCTATTAAAACAACCGCTCCACTTTCTCTGAGCCACTGAGGGACACCATTCCATAGGAAATGAGATAAATTACTAAGACAAATGTATGGGTCTTGCATTAGAGCACGTAGCTTGTATAAATGCAAGAGCAGGAGGATAATTCAAGCAAAAAAGAGTCATGTTAAGTTTTACCATTCAGGATTCAACACAGAGGGACTGGGATAACATCAAGTGGTCAATTAAATGTTTCTAATGTATAGAATTTTTTCCCCCAAGATCCTATGTGTTCACTTGGAATGAATTTGCAAAGCTGAAGTAACTGCTCTGCTTCTATTGAAAATGCACCTGGATCAGCATGTATTTAAAAATATGCTTTATCCAGCCATTGTGAGGAAGCAGATGCTGTATTGGTAAGCCTGAAAATTACATTGATAGAATGTATATGTAAAAATAGATATATCCAAGTGGTGCTGATCAATTACAAAGCTGATTTGAATTTAAGGTTGATGAAAGATTGTTTTAGATTCCCAGAAGGGCAAAATGGCAGAGCCAAAGGTGCCTTTATCAAGTTCACTCTGTGCCTCTGCCAATGGGTCTCAGATATGTCAACAGGAATTTTTGTACTATTTTTCCTTCTCTTCATTTCTTTCTGGAGCAGGCAGCTGGAGCAGCAGTTTTTAATGCTGTCCTCCCCTTTCCTGCCACATGGATGGATTGGCAGAAATTATAATTGTTTGGGGAGGCTGTTGCTCAATTGCCCTCTTCAGGACATGGTTATTGCAAAGTCAGGATGAGTTTGGTGCTCCTGGCCATAGTCACTGGGGTATAATAGAGCCCTGAATTTGGAAGCTACTACTCCAGAATGGGTTTGGGTACAAAACTGCCAGGTTTTAGAGAAACTGGGCAGCAACCTTCTTTCTACACAGCCAATTAGTAGTTTTCACTTTAATTTTTTAAACACTAAAACCACCATGTGATACAAGTTCATCTGGACTTCCCTAAGTAGTGTTTACTTTTCATATTATGGTGATAGTTGGAGTGAAAAATGGAAGTATATAAAATTATTTCCTTTCTGAGCTAAAAGGTACATGAAATATACCTATAAAGCTACATTTGACACTGCTCCAGGTTTGTGCTTGGACATTTCTGCTCCTGCAACTTACCTAATTATGTAATATCATGAGGGCAGAGAAGTCAGGAATTTGTTCCACCTTCATTTGAATGTCAGTTGGCAAATCCAACAATTGTAGCTTTTGCTTTCTGGCCCTTTATTCAGATCCAAGGTATTAAACTTCCCAGGGAAAGCCAAATTTCCACTCTTCAAAGAGCATGCTCTTGGTATTTCCTTCAGATATGGCATCTGCCTCTAGCAAAGTGCAGGGCTACTCCTTGGGCTCTTTTGTCAATTTTTCCTCCCACTTTTGCCTTTTTCACAGGGAAATGTTCCATCTGCACGGCCTGGTAGTTTGTAGTATTTAGTTTGGTAGCTGCTACCTTCCTCCTGAGGTTCTGGCACTGCCCATTTACAAGCATGTCACTGTTAAAGCCAAGTTTCCAAGCCTCTCCAAATTCCCTCTCCAAAAGGGAAGAGGGTGATAGGAGCCTAAGCAGAGCAGGGATAGTGAAATTTTAAAGTATTATGACACACATACATTTAATATTACATCACATGTAAGGGAACAAGCACATATGATTGCAATATTAGATGACAAATATAGGTCCTACAACATTAAATTTAGTGCCTTGTGATTGATGATCCTTTGTTTCCAGGTTCTCCTCTCTGTATATATTATTTCTGTAGGATAAGCATCTTACCAGCTGGAAGAAACATACAACTTTTTTATTTTCTAGCATGTAATTTCTGTTTGATTCACAGCTAATAAATAGGTCATCTTGTACTTTTGAAATGCCAACATGCAGTAATTCAGTGAAATAGAGACTCTACATTAAGAAGCTGTCAACCCCAGTGCAATTTTCCTGCACCCTACGCTCTGGAAAGATACCTTGTCACTCATGGTTCAGCTCTGTTTTCCTGAAATATCTCTTCTTCTGCATAAATAATGAATATAGTTGCATGAAAATATCTGACACAATGTCTGTTCTTCCTCCCACTCTAAGGAGCTGCAGTACAGGCTCTGTATTTATTGGTTGATCTTCCCAACAAATCTTGCTGAAATCACAGGGGTGGTAATAGTGTGGCCCCCTCCCAGGTGTTCTCTGTGCTAACCCCATCCTGCCTGCCTGCCTCAAGGCAGGCGTGTGCTGCCTTCAAAAACACTTTGCTGCTTAATTCTTCTCAAAATGTAAAGGCTACAACGACACAGAACAATTTAAAACACTTATTTGCTTTCAAGCTCTTTCCATTTCTAATGTGTCATGCAGGTTTCACACAGAAAAATATCAGCCTGAAGCAGATCCCAATTAGGAGTTTTTAAAATTAATTATATTCTTTAAAAAAGCTTGCTATAAATCCCATCAGATTACTAAGCCTGTCTTCTAATTCATATGATCTGAAACACACAATTTACTGATTTTTATGGCTTTCTGCTGGTAGCTCATTAGAGGTGGCACAAAGATGGCAAAACCTAGTTTGGAGGCTCTGATTTCCACCCCAAACATTGGAACTGGGCTGCCCTGTTTGCTCATTGAAGGAGCCCTCCAATTTTCTATTCTGATCTATAAAACCATGGTGCATCCAAGGGATCTGACTTCCTGAGACAGTTTCCAGATGCAATGCAGGGAAATCTCTGCAGTGCTGATCTCCCAATCCCAGAGTGTTTATAACCCATCCTCACAGCACACAGACAACATTTGAAGCCAAAGATTGAATCCTGCAGGTGTTGCTCACATGAATGGTTTCCCCTGACCCTGAGCTCGATAATGTGAGGCAGGGGCAATGCTGTTTGAAACTGGATCAGCTCAAACCATGAAAAATTTTGGCCTTTTGTGGGTTTGAATTGACAGAAAGTTGAAACTTGCAGAACATCAACCCTTTAAAATGGGAAAAGAGGGGTGTGCTAAACCCCTGGGAGCCAGGTTTTACAAGGGATAAAGCTGCTGAATCCTCACAGTGAGGTCCAAAAGTAATTTAAATCTCTTCCCCTCTCCCCCTGCTCCCAATTTCCCCATCCCAGTTGTTGTGAGATGCATCAGCTGAGAAGGAAAGTTGGAAAGTGACACTAATAAGGAGGGCTCAGACGCACTAAGAGTATTAAAAGGTTAGGTCATGGTGTGTTCTATTAAATAGAATATTAATTGAATTCTTGACATCTGAGGTGAACTGTGACATGCTCATGGGATAAATATTGCATTTAACAGAGCATCATGACCTAAAGCTGTAAATACTATTGAGCATCAGTGCCAATCCTTCACAATAGATCTTAGCCCCAGTCCTCAGGGTACGAATGCTCCCTTGGAGCTTTGGAAACTTGAGCTTAAAAACCAGCTTTCACAGTTCTTGTTTCTGGTCTCAGTTAAGTCTGAAATTGCTTCTTCCATCTCAAGGCTACACTCTGCCTCAGACCTGTGGTTACAGACTCCTAATACAAAGCTAGAACTGGACGTTTCAAATGCCACGTGCTACACGGTACAAGAAAGGCTGAAAGAAAATTTCTCCATTTCCACCCCCACACCATAAAGAAGATTAAAACATTACAAAGACCAATTAAAAATAGGGAATCTCACGGCAACATTTTCATTAACCCTCCCTGGTTCTTCTTTCTGTCTCATTAGTCATCACAGGGAGAGGAAGGATCATTTTAATTAGCAGCATTGTAAAGCTTTATTTAAGGCAACTGCCCCTCCTGCTGCTCTCTGGATTACCCTGACGGCTTATAAATACAATACCAAATCATTACCAGCCAAAAACAACACTGCTGAAGGGTTTGGAAGAAAGAAGATCCACTATGGTCAATGTTTAGGGCTCTTTAACAATGTCCTTTCTCCTTATTCAGGCATAATTCAAGCGTAATATTGGGCTTTACGAAACAACTCAATATCCTCTTACAGCAAAGTCCTTTCTAGTTGAGGATACCATGTGTTCAACTCTCTTCCCCTTTGTTTGCAGGGCAGGGAAAGCACAGAACCACATCTGATAGGATAGACATGGTAGATACGATCACAGGTTTTCCAGCATCCCAATTTAGAATTACTTGTTAAATTCCTAAATTAAAAGGACTGTGGGATGCTGACAGCCTTGCAGGAGGGGAGTGAGCAAGGAGACCCCAGCTGGGGGAGGCTGGGGGAGGTTTTAGAAGAGAGGATTTTGAGAGTTTAGGAGGGAAACAAAGCGAGCCCACATTTCATGGAAAGGAAATTGGTTTTTCCAATTATCACTTGCTGAATTTCATGTGTTTGTAGAAATTAACCCAATGGGTCTGTTCTTTTAAGAAACCCTCAGCCAGCATTTCCAGCCAGCAGTTTCCACAGCTGGGAGTGCAGTCCAGAAGAGCTCATGTGCTCTCCCCCACACCCATGAAGGTGTGAGTGACCCCACTGCAGTGCCCAGGGTTATTTTCAAACAAGTTGGAGTCACTACATTGCAATCAGGGATTTGATGCAGCCCAAGATCTCTCACACAGGAAACCATCACATTTCTTAAGGTGGAAGCTGCACAAAATGTCCTCCTCCACGTCTCTTAGGGTTATTAGGATTCCATTAGGATTATTAGGATTCACAATTTAAATCCATGGCCTACTTTCCCTGACCTGAATATTTAACAGTGGATTCTTCAGTACACCTGGGTCCTGCAACCTCTAATTGTTCATCATTGTCCAGCCAAGGCAGCTCAGTCTTTCCCTTGAAACACCCTATTAGCTGCACGTGGGAGTTTCTGTGCTGTGAGTACTCTGTGGAGGAATATTTATGGTGGGGTCACAGTCAGGATTTGATTTTTGAAAGTCAGAACATCACACAGCTGAATTTAGCTGAAAGACTGAGGTACCTTCTTTGCTGTGGGTACCAGCAAAGTAAGGTTAATACACCTTTGCATTGAGGTGTATCAGCCACCAAATTCTTCCACTTTATTGCTTGACATGACAAAAAGAGAATCAGACCAGATGACAAAAACTCTTTAGCACTGAAGTGCGAAAGCACAAAGTGCAGTTCATCTCCCCTGGAGAACAAACTCACCCTGACTTCAGCTGAGCACAATGTGGAGATAATACTGGCTTCTTCAAAAACCATGTCTATTCCTTCACAAAGGTTTAAAAATTATTCTGAGTGCTTGATGTTACCTATGTGAACTATTTTAAGTAATAACAAAAAGGGAGACAGCAATGATGTATCACTGAAAGATTAATGCCTTGCTATATGGAGTTTATTTCATATTAAGATCTGTATCTGTGGAGGCTTGCAGGGAGAGGTGATATCTTTTGTGGAAGTAACTGCTACATGCCAGTCTGTCACAAATACACATTAAAATATTTCCACTTTAAAAATAAAAGAGAAGAGGGGAACACCAAAGTTTTATTTTGGGACTGACCAGAACCTCAGCCCCCATCTCTGCTCAGCCAGGCTGAGCAGGTCACACTCCTGAGCTCCTGTCACCAAAGGCTCATCATCCAACCTCAGAGGCCAGAGCACTGCCAGAACTGCAGCTTCAAGGGATCTCAGCCTCCAGAGATCACAGATGCTAAACTCACTTAAAACCAGACAGTGAAAAATAGTTAGAGTAGCAGCAATTGTAAAAGTTTATATAGGAGTTGCTTTGTTTTCTATTTATAGCTGCACTGTGTTTTTCTTGTAATACATTTTTAATGACTTATAAGGCCTAGTTATTTATTCTCCTGAAGCCAAATACTTTCTCTACCCTGGTGATGCAAGGGAGTGAGCTTTGCACAGAGGAGCTCTGTGGGAATGGCTGGATCTGCTCCCTGCACTGGCCCCAGGCTGGGGGGACCCTGCCTGGCCCTGGGGACCCCCACAGCACCCAAGGCACTGCTGCACCCCAAGCATGCAGCTCCCCACTGCCTCCCTGCACAGGGACTGCCTGTGGAGAGCCCTCCCTGGACCAGAATATTTTCAAATTGCTGATTATTCCATCTGCACACAAGGGAGTCTGTTTTTATGGTTATTTTCCTTTACATTTCTTAATGCAAAATTGACTTGACTTTAAAAATGAAACAACCCCCAAACCTGCAGTGCCTCATAGGCAGTGGTCTCTTCCATCTGGGTGTTGAAAAGTTGAGTATGAACAACAGACCTTTGAAAGGGAAGCTTTTAGCACAAAAGATAATTAATCTGCAAAACCAACATCCATCCCTAAGCACAAATGCTGATTGCCTCATGATGAGTCTAACTAGAATGGTATTAACTCTACTGTTCTTTCTAAATTGTTATCTACCCAATATTTTCTTCTGACTCTTCTTCATATTAGATTAATAACTATGTAATCACTTCATTAGTTTATTTAGATTATGTTATTTTTAGGAAATTATTGTTTAGCTCAGCCTTGTCCTTCCCATCTCTCTGTGCCTTCCCAGAATTAAGTAATATCTGAGGAAACCAATTAATTGCAACTCGACCGCTGTAATGGGGTCTGTTCTGCAGTGTGGCAATGTCTAATGGAGTTTTAATTTCCCCGTGGTGAGTCAATATTTGCTTAAAGAGAGAAAACTCTTAGAGCAAAACACTGCCTGAAACACACACAGTCTGTGTGGGCTGAATATTTCGGGGCTGCTGCTGCTTTTTTGGGGGGTAAAATTCGCAGAGGGAAACCAAAGAGCATCAATTCCCACCAGGGACTGAGGTTTCCTCTGGACTTGCAGGGCATGGAAGGTGTTCAGCCCAATCCTACACAGCTCCTCCCAACCCTGCAGGGTCCTGGGGGCTAAAATGAATTTGTCACCCAGTGAAGCTTTGACAGCCCTTTTTAATGCATGGTGCTCCTCAGGCAATGCTCATTTAAGTGTCCTGGGCCCTCACTTTGCAGTGGCACCAGCAGGTCCTGGTCATGGAGCAGAGCCCTTTGTGGTGGGGGCTGTCAGACACAAAACCTTATCCCCAAGGAACCTGCTGGGAGACACATGGGACAGCAGAATTTACAATGAGATTTTTCCATTAATTGGCTTGTTCAGAGTATTTAGTACTGCCAGAAGTTACATTTGGGATTCTGGGTGGAGGCAAAACACCCAGAGCCCTTTGAAGTGCCCCTGGACCCTCCCTCTCTCAGGTCCTGAGCCCCTTGCCAAACCTCCAATGCTGTTTTGCTTGGCAAAAGCTGACAAACTTCTAAAGTCAGTCTGGTCTGCCTTCCCCAGTTATCTGACAGCTTAAAGGGTTTGAAACAAAGCTACATTATGATGCAAGCAAATTCAGCAGCATCTGATTAACAAAAAGGAGGCCACAGCTACCTGACAGCAGCCGGTGGTTATTTTTTATTTCTAAAACAAACTGATGGCCTCAAACATTCATACATGTTTGGGGGTGGTTTTTTTTTTGTTTGTTTAAATGTCTCATTTCCTGGTTTGTTTTTCTTCTGCATCGTGCAGGGAAATAAAGTTTTGCAATTCTTCTTCTCATAATAAGTCTGTCCAAAAATGATGTTGCTCGTTGTGTTGAAAGATGGTTTCATTTTCTACTCAAAATTGGTATGAAAAATTTGCCTTGCCAAATGAACATTGTATACTGAACTTGTCAAATCCTCTCTCCTGACACAAATAAAAGATAACATTGGGTGGCAGCATGTAAAACAGCACTGACAAGACAGCTGGGATGGAAGCAAAGAAATGCATATTTTTCTCTCTTCCAGAGCAGGGAATGGGAAAGAGCCAGGTGAGTGAATGCTGGCGTGTTACAACCAAAAATACATCATCTAAAGACTTAACAAGCCATTTCAAGGCAGCTTCTGAGATGAACATAAGTGATTCCATTTCTGATTAGTAAAATCATGACAAAAGCATCAACTTTTTTCCGAGCAGCCAAGAAAGCTGCTAAGTAGGAAGAGTGGCTGGGTAAAAGGGATATTCAGTTAAAAGTTCACGACTTTGCTGTGCAGGCTTGAAGGACTATTCCTAGCACTGCAGAAAATTATTCCAAGTATATTTAAAAATAAATAAGGTAATGATAACACTTTCATTAGATCTGCAGTTTCACCATGTAAGTGAATTGTTTTTTTCCCTATTAAAATTGTTGATTGAAGGCTGTTAGCTATTTATCAGCCCCAAAATTACATTTCTTCTCTCCTCTTAAAAATCAGAACAACTGCATAGTTAGTAACAAGAAAAGACTCCTAAAACTGCAGTTTTGGGGTGGGGGGGAGCAGGAATACAAGCATGAAACACAGATTGCACCTTCAAATCCCCGATGGCATCACGCTTCTTTGTTCTGCTAAGAAAAATTAACCTCAATCTCGGCTCAAGGTCCCCCGATTGATTATCATAGTCATTTAAATACTGTAATCTCATTTTCAGCATCAGGGAAAGGGAGCGAAAAGAAGAAAAAGAGAAAGAGGTGGGGAAGCGAGGGGGAGAGAAAGAGAAAACAGAATAAATTATCTGACAAAAGGAAAAAGGCCCTTTCTGCTTACAGAGCCTATTTCAGATCCTTCCACTTGATTGGAAAAGTTGATGAAGTTTAAATGAAGCAGAATTAGAGGCTCAGGCCACTGAGTATTGACAGGGGCCCATGGAAGAATGTGCAATTCAATAGGCCTGATTTCTGTGGAAAGCAGGGGAAAGGCCTAAATGGTATAATCTTCAATCAAATCTAACATCGACACTGACAAGGCAGGGTAATGAGATAGGCCAGATCAGGCATGTTGGTTAAAGAAATTAATCCCTCTCGCTGCACCAAGAGTTCAGCTTTGATGCCTATTGTACAGAGCCCCGTCCCAGCCTATCTAAATGCTAACTAACTGTGGGTGTGATCTGGGACTGTGCTTTTCAGTGCTGGGGCTAAGCTCAGAACAATTTTAGCTCCCTGATTATGGTGGCAGAGGTGGGACAGTGGTGCCAGCACCGGCAGCAGAGCAGGGATGATGGATGCAGGGAAAGTTGCATTTCTTCTTCTCTCAAGGCTTTATCACTCTGTAATACGTGGTAATTAATGAAGTTACAATTAATGGAGTTACAATTCCAGCTCACTGGAATCCCCTGGGAGCCACCAGAGGGGCTGGGCAGCCAGGAGGGTGATGGAGAGAGCAAATGTAAAGGGACGTGGGGAAGCTGAAAAGCTGCAAACAAAGGGGCTCTTCTACCTGGGCGAGCAGCCCAAAGCTCCTGATTAAAACCAGTGTTATTTTTCAGGCTGGTTTGCTCTTAACAGAGCAATGCAAGGTTCACTGTATTTGCTTTGCTGGTTTTTATCCCCCCAGCCTGGGAGTTACGCTATTATTTTTAATCAGGTTTCACTTGTAAGATTTTTAGGGACAAACCTCGTGCTGGTTTGCTTAAACAAATCAAACTAGAGATATTTCCCTTGATATTGAACTTTTCTTAAAGGCTGTTGCTGAAAATCTAGTACTGAGTCCCACTTGCATTTATCTTTGCTACTTCAAATAAATCTGAGTGGGAAAGTCAGCGTAATTTATTTGATAAAGTACAAATGGTTAAAAAAGAAAATATTTTCAGAAATGCAGGTTCTGTCTAATCTGTACAATGCGAGCAGCCAAGCAAGAACAAAACAACCCCTGCAAGATGACAAAAGCTTCTGAAATCCAATAATTAGGTATAAGAGCATCTCGAAGAATTTGCATGGAAAGCAATCTACCCTTAGGGAAAGTGTGGCTAAAAACTCCCAAAAATCAGCAACTGAAAATGCTGGTCTCTGTGACTGCTGACAACATGCTCTCTTTGCTCTACATTCTGCTAGGCAGCACTGAAAAAGAGGGGAATGGTTGTGGGAAAGGTTTAAAAATAAAGAGCTTTTCACCTGTGGGTGAAAATGCCTGCCCAATGCCCTCCTGTCCAGCACTGTCCTCACTGAGCCCCCTCCAGCTTTTCCTCTATGCTCAGGGCACTTTCTACTGCCTTTTCCAGAGAAGGAGAATTTTTATTAGTGTTGGAGTGGGAAGCTGAGGTTGGAGAGGAAAGAGGGCAGAGATATTCCTGTGCTCTCACAGGTTTTAGCTGGGTCTCTGGTGCTGCTCTCAGCCTGCTGGGCTCAGTGTCCCTGGAGAAGGGTTGGTGGGTTAAGAGCACTTCAGTGGAATTTGGGATATCCCTGACTTTCTGTGTGGTGTCTTCAATTTGAATTAGTCTGAAAATAATCTCTTGGTTTAGTGTGGTTTGGGGGCAGCCCTAAAAATAGGCAGTGGCTCTCGCCCAAAGTTTCTTAAATCTTTCCGAGAATAAAGCCCGAGTTTTAGGTTCATCATAAAAATTTACAGCGGCTCTGGATGCACTCTGAATGTATGGATCCATTTGTGACCCATTTCATTTTAGTTTTTTCCCTATCCTGTCTACATCCTCTCATCCTTTGGTTTAATTTTTGTTTTTACATCCCCACCAACTCGGGCAAGAGGCTGTGCAGATGTTCTCTGCTCTGCCAGAACTGCTATTAGGGTCACGATGCAACAATTTGGTCTAACCATTATTATTGTGCTGGCTGACTTCAATAATGCACTTTTAAATCAAAGAGCCTTTGAAGCTTTATTTCCATTGTATTAGACAAATAAACATAGAAGATTTTCACAAACATAAAAGGCATTCACCTTGTAATGTTTCTGGGCTTATTAGTCTCACCAATTTGCATTGTTTTGTTCACATAAAGGATCAAAATGCCCTTTTGCTTGATTTTACATCCTGCCTGTGGATCTTGGGAGTGAGCAGCTCCCAAGGCCTGGCACTGCTGGGGCTGTCCCTCTGCCTGCTGAGTCACAGCTGGCACTTTGGAGCCCGTGTTCAAACAACCAGGAGGAAAAACCCCACTACTTTCATTCATGCAGAATGTTTACTTGCCTCTTGGAAATACCTTATTTATTTCAGCAGTGCCTGTGCAAAATATGGGAGGGCACTAAAGCTCGTAAGGAGTTTAATTTTTAGTGTACCAAATAATTCATTTAAAATCTTAAATGAGTTCATGCTGAGAAGAAAACCCTTAGAAGTCAGAGCATTGGAAGGAAAGCTCAGAACCAAACCTAATGATTATTTGACTAACCAGCCCTTCATTAGTTTATTTCTCTAATGAATTATTGAGGCACTGCATAGACATCTCAGAATTCATTTTTAAAAGCACAACACTGGTCTTAGATTGCAAAAATATAATAGTACTTGTGATATAATAATAATAGCAATAAGCACACAAAATGCTGCATAAACACTAATTAAACCTCAGTGTCCCCAAGCAGCAAGCACAGAAGGCAGGATGCTCAGCACATGTAGTGATTTGAGGTAAAGAGTACAATTAACACCAAATAAAACAACCTTATCCCAAATACAGCTCATGATATTTGTGGCTGCTCTGTTCTGTGTTGCAAGGGAGAGACAGAGAAACTGAAATCTGCTCTCTGATTAACTTTCAATAAAGGTATTGATCCCAAAGAGCTGTGAGCAGGTTTAGGTAAGGAGAGGGAACCCAGTTATTTAAATCATCAAAGCTAACACCTGAGGGAAGTTATCCAGATCCCTGGAAGCTGTCTCCCAGGGCTATGATCAGCAGTTTGCCACATGGGGGGCTCTTGGTTCATGTGGAAAGAGCTGGGAGTGAGATCCTGGATGTGGCTGAAGCCCCAGATCCCTTGAGGGGAGCAGAAACAACAGGACCTGACTGCCCTTCCTGGGCTGGGTGGGTGCTCTGTGGAAAGGGAATGATTTTGCTCCTGTCAGTCCTATCCCTCACCCATGCCGAGTTCATCCTCAACAGGCTGATGCCAGAAGAGATAAAGAAGATGAGTGGGTTTGGAGAACATTCTAAAAAAAAAATCCCAAATCACCCAGTAAGCTGAGGGTTAAAGGCTCAAAGATGAAGCACAACATTCAGATGTAAAAGCCCTGTTGCAGCCACAGTCCAGGTCAATAATAAAAACTTCAGAGTGATGGAAAACCTGCCCTGTCAGTAATTTCTGTTCCAAAAGATGTTTGTGATGATGCAGTATACAGCTCGAAGTTGTAATATCCTTTTTCACACCATGAACTTGTCCATCTTTGTCCCTTGCTTAATTACAACTCTTTCTTTTCTTTTTTTTTCACTGTGTGACACAATTTTAGTTTGACAAAATTGTCCCATTTGCTGATGTAGTGTCCATCCTATGGATCATTCCAGAAATCAAAATGATTTTGCAACAATTGTTAGCAGTGCCTTGCTCTGTGACAATCATACAGCTCAGAAATACTTTATGATGAGCTTCAATGGGCACAAAAGGAAAAAGAAAAACGTGGTGGGTGATTTCTGCCTTTACTTGGTACCCACATAGGCAGTGCAGTCCCTTGGTCACCTGGCTGCAGGCTCCCTGGTGAGCCCAGGGAAAGCTTTTCTGTGCATCCCCTTCACCCACCAAAAAGGGCAGCTCACTCTCCCTGGCCTGGCTAATATTTCCTTTGCTGGGAATTCCAAAACCAAGCCTACCAGTGTGCCAGTTCCTGTGGTTTTGGGAGCTTTTTTGATCATATATTCTTCTTCTGGAGATGGTAGCTGCTGAAATTTTATTGCCTGAATCCCGTAGCTTCTGTTCAATCTCATTTGGAAAAAAGGAAAAACTTCCAGCCCTCAGGGCTGTAGAGGAAAGCTTAGGAAAATGAACCCTAAATGCCCTGGCATTCAGACCAATAAAGACAGCCTGGCATCGGTTGTCATGTAAATAACAAGCTTGTAAAACAAACACTGCACATTCCAGCGGTTCTGTTTGTTAAATCTGCTTCTCCTGCAGTCTGGACTGGGACCTGGTGCCAGCCTTTCCTGGCCAGCAGAGCACTAACACCATCCTCCTCCTCTTCCTCCTCAGAACTGCCAGTTTGGAAACAACTTTTCAATGCTGGGAGCAGCAGCAGGAGCTCTGAAGGTGAGCCTGATGCTTCTCAGGGTTTTTTTCCTGCAGAGCAGTTCCCTGCTCTCTGCAAAGCCCCTGGCTCCACCTGGACAGGTAAGGGGATGCTTTGGCACGTGGGGCTGGATTTCCCATTTACCTTCACACGTCAAGAAAGGTAAATCCAACTCCTTGCTGGTGACAATGACTTTGTCAGCAATATGCTGAATTTAATGATACCATATTATGCAGAAGATGTTAATCTAAATGTAACCAAACTGCTGTGGGTCACTATTTCTGAAGTCTGGGTTGAGCTTGCCAGGGGTTAAGTGTGGTAAACTCTTATTTCCTGCCCAGAACCGATTTATTTTTTAACACAGGAGTTTTCAGTAAGTTTGTACTGGAAAAAATGCTTGGCTAAGGCTTTTACTGGTGAAAACAGACCAAAAATGCTTTGCTCAGATTTTTACTGGCAGCAGTAGATGAAATGCTTTCCTCAGTTTTATGCTGCAAGCAAATATATATTGATAACCAAATGAACTCCTTGATTAATTAAAACACACCATACATTCTAGCAGAGAAACAGAGCATTCATCCCTAGAAATCTTTATGTGAGAAGATGATGGTTTAAATCTGTCATAGCCAGAGTGTGTGGACACATTCTGTGGGGAGGCTGGGGCTGGACAGAGCTGAGGCAGAAGGCTCAACCAGAAACAGTCTGGATTTTGTTTGGATATGTGATGCCATATTTAAAACATACATAAAATAACTGAAAGAGAAAGAAGGATGTCCTCTGGCTGCTGCAAAGTAGGACATCTGTCACACTTGCACCAGGGTTTTGGGGTCCAAGTGCTATTTGGAGAAGGATCAGGGACTAAGTGTCCCATCCATCTCCACTGGCCTCAGGTTCTTGTGTATTTGCTGCCCAGAGAACCTCCCTGGCAGCTGCTGGAGCTGTGTGTTCCTCATGCCCTCCCTCGACTGCCAGCAGCACTCGTCCAAGCTGCAGTTGTCTCCAAACCTTTTGTCCTTTTCTACTAAACCATCTTTGTGTCCTTTAGGTTCAGCGTGAGAGCTGGGGTTTGATGGCCATCCTCTCCAGAGTGCTTGGTCCCCGGGGCTGGGGAGGAGGAGATTTCAGCTGGAAGCAGGAGGAGGATGAAGAGCAGAGGGGCTGATGCTGTGCCTGTGTCACCACTGGTGTGTGCAGTGCCGAGTGCCAGCGTTTATCCATGAAACTGCCACCCCACCCTGTCACCTCCGGGAAGACAGGGACACCCTGGGGAATTCAGCAGTTTGCTGCACAAACTCCACAGCAGAATCTACCATGAAGTGCAATTACTGCTGCTTCCAAAAGTAAAAGCATCTCTGTTAACACCCTGCTTACTCCATGCTCAAGGATTGCATCAGGTGGATGCAAATCTCCTCACATCCCTACCAGCAGACACCCTCCTGCGAGAAGCCTTAAGAAAACAGAAATCGTCCAGAATACTAAAATTGAACACTACCTTTTCCTTCTAAAACTTGCTCAAAGTTTACTTTCACCAGGCCAGATTGCAGAAATACAGACTGTCTTAATTTATTAAACATCCCACGATTTAAAATTACTCAGAATTCCCAGTGCCAGGATACTCTGCAGGAGTCATCCTTCTCATCAAACTTTGGGGATCCAGAGAAAAGAAAGAAAGAAGTTGTGGATTTGAACAAGTGAAGCTGCTTTTAAGTTCTGACACGGAGCCTGTTTTTTTTTTTTTTATGTGCCTGACAAAGTTTCCCAATAGATTTTTAGAGTTTAATAAGAAAACAAAAGAATTCAACACTGCAAAGCCTCAAATTCCCAGCGACGCTCCAAATTCCCAAATTTTACGGCCGACTTCCAAACCTGCCGGTGCAAGGCGCGATTACTGAGGCAGCCGAAGAGCCGAACTCGGGCTGGAAAGCCGCGGTTTAAGCGGGGAAAAAAAAGGTTTGGGAGCAGGAGCGGCTGCCCTGGCAGGGGAAGGGCGGAGCGCAGCAGCTCCAAGCGCTCGGGGCCGGCTGCGGGAGCTGCACCCGCGGCTTCCCCGGCCCCGGGGCAGGGCTCGGGGCTCGGAGCCGGCTGGGAGCGCCGGTTCGGGCACGAAGCCGTTCTGCGAGTGCCATCCAGGGGACGGCAGCTGCACTTCAGTCGCTGCTCCGGGAGAGGCGGAGGTTAAAGCCTGGCGGGCTGCGGATGTCGAGGAGGAGGAACCAACCCAAGCGAGATGCTTCCAATTTCCCCAGCCGCACCCCGAGCTCAGCCGGTGCGCAGGGCGGGGATGGGAGCGGGGTTAACAATCTGAGAAAAGGGACCAGAACTTTCATAGCAGGTCTGAAAATCCTAATTACAGAATCACTTAGGGTGGAAAAGATCTCCAAAATCATCGAGTCCAACCTGTGACCCATCATCGCCTTGTCACCCAGCCCAGGTGTTCCTTGGACTCCTCTGGGAATGGTGACTCCAAACCTCCCTGGGCAGCCCCGTCCAACGCTGGTGGTAATTTAGGTGGATACACTTTGTGTGACCCTCTCCCCAGGACCCCTCTGCTGTGTCTTGGGATGGAGAGCAGCCCTAATGACGTCTCGGTCCTTGTCCCCGTGTGTTTCCCAAACCTCGGGATTTACGACTTGGGAAAACCCTCCCACGGAGAATCCATGCTGCTCTGTGCCCATCACTGGCTGGAGACCACCGGGTGTTTAAAACACTACCACGCTTGTAAAGGAGCAGCGGGAAAACAATTTCCTTGTCATATAAATCATTGGTGGGGGGGGAAAACTGGTTTTAACCGTTTTAAGGGGAAACTTTTCTGCTGTGGAGCTCCAGGCGCTGTCCGTGACCTCCCACCCTCCCCGGGGTCCCGTTGGCCATGGGATGGGGGGTGGCCATGGCCATGGGATGGGGGGTGGCTATGGCCATGGGATGGTAGGTGGCCGTGTCCGGGCAGGGCTCGGGGGCGGAAGGAACGGGGGTCGCGGGGCTCACCTTGAGGATGAGCGGGTTTCGCAGCATGCTGAGCCGGACCAAGCCCAGCCGCTCGTTCTCCGTGCCCGGGCCCGCCTCGGCCAAGGTCATCGGCCGCCGCCGGGGCCCCGCTCTGCAGCCAACCATGGCGGGGGGTCGGTCCCGGGCCGGGAGGGTCTCGGAACTCCCGGTCCTGGTCCTGGTGCTGGGGGAGGTCTCGGCTGTCCCGGTGCCGGGACTATGTCGGTGTTCCCGGTGCCCGTCTTGATCCCGATCTCGGGGGTCTCTGCACGGCCCCGGCCCCGGTCCCGGTCTCGGTCTTGATCTCGGGGGTCTCTGCACGGCCCCGGTCCTGGTCTCGGTCTTGATCCCGGGGGTCTCTGCACGGCCCCGGTGCCGGTGCCGGGGTTCTCCCGCCGGACTCGCGGCGCGCGCGGCGGCGTCCGTCTCCAGGCAACAGGCGGTGCGCCGCTCTGATGGGTCCGGCTGGAGCCGCTTCCGCCGGGGGAACGAATGAGCCGGGGGAACGGATGGGCCAAGGGTGGGGCGTGGGGGCCGGCGGCGCGGGCGGACACCGCGTGGAGGTAACGGAGGCCCGGCGGGGACGGGAACGCGGAGGATCTGAGGGGTGTTGCGGGTTCCTCACAGCTCGGGGCTCCGAGAGCTCTGTGGGTGCGCTGGGAATCCCCCTCGGTAGTTTCTGGGCGGCGGAGGGGAGTGGCGGGGTCCGGCCCGGCCGCATGCCCGTGCTCAGCCGGGTTTTATCGGTATCTGGGCCTAGTGGCGAGCCGTGTCTGAGCTCCACTGAGCCTTCGGGGCCGCTCGTTCCCCTCGGTGGCGGGGAGGGGATGCTCGGGACCGGCCGGCGGTGCGAGCTGCCTTGGGCATGCGAAATTCGAGGGCACCTGTTTCAAACGTGACGGGGCTGCTGCGTAGGGAGTGTTTTGTCCGTGCTGGATGTAGAAAATGTGCTAAAAATGCTGTTTGCCTCCTCTGTGTGGCTGAATTCTGCAGCAATTGCCCTGTCCTGGGACAGAGTCGGCAGGGCTGAGCTCGGCCCGTCAGGAACTTCTAATTAGATCATTTTGGGTTTAGTGCTGATCAGTCTCATATTTGCTTGTTGCTTTTGGCTTGTTGCTTTTTCAGTGCTGAAAGCTGAGTTGAACGTTGCTTAGTTATTCAAAATCAAAGCTAATAGTCATAAAACTTATTAAAATTTTTTTTGTTGTTGTAGGAAGGCACTTTGAAGGCTGGGGACAGCTGTGATGCACATCCATTTGATAGAGAAGGCATCAGCTTTTCCTAAGCACTTCACAAAACTAACTGGATTGAAAAGTAAGTCTAAGATAGAATTGAGGTTTTAATTGTTAAGGTTTTGGGTGGGTTTTGTGCTTTTTGTTGTTTTTTTTTTGGGGGGGGTATGTATGTTTTAAACAAACTGTGTATAAATGATGACACTTCAATAAAACTTCTCTCTTTTAATTAAGAGAAAAAAAATGAAAAGCAAGGCACATGCAGATGATTTTCAAGTCCAGGATTTTGTCAAGAAGAAGAAAAAGAAGAAGAGGAAACACAGCGAGTTCAACAACACATATGAAGATGCTGAAATTGTGGAAGATCCAGAGCTCAGCCAGGCTTCCCTGGTGCTCTTTGAAGATGCAGCAGCACAGGGCAGGGAGGAGAGGAAAAAGAAGAAGAAACTGGAAAAGAAGGTTGAGAAGCAGCAGGCTTTGATGGATAATTACATTGAGAGGGCGGAATCTAAAATGAGCAATGGGACTGGAGCAGCTGCTTCCCCGAGGAAGAAGAGCAAGAGGAAGGGTCTGGACAGCACTGATGAGCTCAGTGATGTCACCTGTGTCCTTGTGAACCAGTACAGCAGCCAGGACTGCCAGGACCATGCTGCTGATTATGTTTATTTTAAAAAACACAAGAAGAAAAAGAAAGAAAAGCACCCTGAAGCGGATGAGGTGTGTGAGCTGCCTCCCTCTGAGGAATACAGCAAGGGCCACAAAGAGAAACCCAAAAAGAAGAAGAAGAAGAGGAGAGAGGGCAGTGCCCAGGACGTTCAGGAGAACTCAGAGGAGGCAGCTGAGCAGCCACTGCTGCCACCCTCAGAGCAGGGTAGGGGACACAAGAGGTGGCCTTCACCTGCAGGTGAGGATGGAGGCTGTGATGCTGCTTCTGCCATCGCTGAGGTCTCCATGGAGCTCCCTGCTGATTTTTCTACACCCACTAAAGCAGCTGATCGAGCTAAAAAGACTCCAGCACATGCTAAAAAGGCAATTAAAAGCAGCACTTTTGTCACGGAAGAAAGCTCTTCAGACTCTGATGTGACGTAAGTTCGGGTTTTGTTTGTGGGGTTTTTTCCCCTCTCTCCACTCCCCAAATATATTCCTTCTTGTTATTTGGGTTCCAGAGTTTTCTTCATTCTGTTTTGTGTGTGTTTTAAAGAAATACTTTGAACTCACACAGTACTTGTGATGTTAGAGACCTACTTTAAAAGTTCAGTTTTCTTGTGGAGATCCAATGACAGTTTTTAAGAGTACTTCAGTGTAGGCTCTTTTCTCCTCTTTAAAAACTGTAGGTAGGGAAATAACTTATGTGCAAACAATTCACATTTAAAAAAAGAAAAGTGCAAGGAAAAGAAAAGGTTTTTATTTGTTAAACTTGATATTTATAGTGAATATGTGCATTTTAACCAAGCAACTAGTAAGGTTGGCTAATGTTCTTTGCAAATAAATGCTTGTGTAAGTAGTTCTTGGTGCTTTTACAATGTCTAGAACACAAAACAGGAGCACTAGTAAGAGACAGATGGGAAAAAACTGTGTGCCAGTGGTAGCAAGAGACATTATTTCTTCAGTATGCCCATGTGTGAGAGTTTTGTGGATTTTCAGAACTTCAGAAAGCTCCTTGATTATTTTAAGTATAGAAATCTGGTAATAAGTTAAATTATTGAATTATGTTAAAAGGTTAGAAATGCAATGCAGTGGATGTGTGAAGTATTTTTTGTTCTGTAATTAATGAATTTGTTTATTCTTTTAATGGTAGAGATGTTAACAGAATCTCTGTTTTGGAGTTCTAGTGGTGTATTTTATGTCTTTTTTTTTTTTT